>NVQI01000399.1:0-37930 GCA_002894705.1 Aspergillus sp. ATCC 12892
CTCTGCGCTGATCAGCTACAGGTGATCCGGTTTAAAATTGCTCGTCGTATCGGCAAACTTGATGATAAGGTCGACAATTTTGTGGCACAACGTGCACTCTCGGCAGACAGAGCACTCAAGACCAGATTGGCAGATATTCAGAGGAGATTCAGGGAAAGTGACTCGATTACCATTCCAGAAGGATTTGTGTGCTCTCAGCAAGATTTGCACCTGACACTTTCTCAATCGACTACCGTCCTTGCGGCAGCAATGTCGACAGGTCTTACAGTTGTGAAAACCTCAGAGTTTGATCATCATGGCCAGACTCGCGACCAACGTGATAATCACGGCCTTCCCATACCGAGAGAACGTGACCTGATCTCCGTTTTAGACTTTGAGCGTTGGGTCGCATATGATATGGGTGCCTGGGCTGAAACAGTGATTTCATCAGAGGACTCCATTTGTGTGATAGCGGATCGATTTGGCCAATATGACAGATGCGCGACCGAACTTTTCGCGGGTAATCCTGAGGCAATGTCAGTCATGCGACTAACCCAGTTAGAGTTATGGGTCACCTTCGATCGCATATGTACCGCAGTGTGTCCGCTTCTAAAAAAGTACTCTCCCGAGATCCCGGTCAATTTTCTCGAGCCACTGCTCTTACCACACCGTTGCCAGATGCGCAGAGCAAAAGGGATCGAGAATTATATTCGAGGTCGGCATCGAGACCAAAGATGTGGTTCAATATATCGCGATCCCGGGAGCGAAAGCTTTGCGGCCTCATATTACGAATTGTCTGTTAAACTCCCGCAACTGCGGCAAGAGATTGAGCAGTATGCGCAGGGCAAACTGAGGGAAAAAGGAATGGAATGAAACCAGAAATCAAGTGAATACCGCCAGCTGTGCGCTCAAGCTGCACAGCTCGAACATGATATGGAGCTGAACTCGCGAGGACGCTATAGCTGCGTGTGGTCATGTAGAAAGTGCTCATATTTGGAACGGGCCAAGGACATCACTATTGAGAGCTATGAATGGCCTCTTCCGAATGATGAAAGCAGTTTGAGGTCTGTGCTCTTTGAGCTAGTCTGTCCCCATTGGTTTGCGGCATGGCGCGATTTAACCTGGAAAATCGTCCAGGATTTTGGTCGACGTGAATTAAGGAAGGCCCAGGATATGGAGCAGCCTTACCTAGTTGACAAGTCTTCTACCCTGATTAGTAGATAACTCTGACAGCCCTAGTCAGGCCTATATAACTTCCCACTGTTACATTTAGAAACAGTACTAGAGGAAATATAGTAGGTATATATAAAACAAGATTAAAGAGTATCTCAAGTTCTAGTAGGAGCCGTATTTATAATTATAATTAAAGTGTACTACCTAGACTGCGGCATATCCTCTCCATTAGATATTGAGTCGCATACTATATTCTGTAAATTGAGGATAATGGATATCCATGGACATTGAGGATGTTGCCGCAGTTTAGTATTACCTTTAGTTCCTTTTGTTAGTAAAGCCCATTTATTACCTGGTCGGAGTGCAGCTCAAAGTTTCTTAGTATCAGATTATTCAGATATAGTGTGAGGGGATCGAGAAGGATTCTCGGTTCTTATCTCTGTGATGCCCTTAGGAACTTTACAGGCTGAATTATAATAGAGTAGCTTTAGGAGCAAGCGCCAGTCTGTACACAGTTTAGAGAACCGGTGCTGGTTACATGAGTCATGACGGGGAGCGAATGTGAATTGCTCTGGGAGCACTCACTGATTGAGCCAGATCAATCCCGGAGTGACCGGAGCTGCCGGTGCGTACTAACTGAGTAATCCAGGAGTGACCTGGATTAAACCCGGATTGGACCCGGAGCGGACCCGGAGCGCACACAGTGCACTCACGTGCCATCCTTACAAAGTGGCAGCATGCGTAGTGGAAGGCCTACCAAGGCAATCAGACAAGACTGGCAGAAGGACAGTTCATATATACACTACCATAATAATTCTAGTGACCTGCTGGCAAGAAGGGACATGCTTAGGATTCATCACTGACCACGAAGAAAATAATCTGTAAGAAATCTAATTTACAAATACTGACAGGAAATTCCTCAGGTACAAAGCAGGGGTATAACCGGTGCATACCGACCAAAGTGTATTTTATGCAGTCTATAAGGGACATAAGGGACCGCATAGTTCCGCAGTTTCTATTTATCCTCTAAGGTCATGGGTACGACAGACCACCCTCTGCCTTTGGAAGTTCTGATATAGAAGTACACTGCAGACGAAGAAAAGAAAAGTAAAGCCCAGAGGTCAAGGTTGCAACGAAACCTTAGTTTCAACGCTTCAGGATATCAGGTAGACGAGTAACGATTCACTGGACGACGTACTCGAGGTGGGCCGTATCGCCCACTCGCTGACAGGCCCAAGAAGCCATATCTAGGATATGCTGTCTGTGGCCCAGTGTCTAGGTCATATATAGCCGAAGACGATCGTGATACAGTTGACCTAGACCCTTTTCTACCTCGAATACCTAAACACCGATCTTTCAGTCGTGTGCTGTAGCGGACCTGGAGAGAGCTCTTCGTCCTCCCTGGGAAGTGATTCACGATTCGGCTCCACGGCAAATTTCGTCGTTCCTTCAAATCTATCAAGAGGTCATCCTCTTCTGGCAGAAAGCGGGAACGCCAGCTTGTCGAAGGCGAAGACAGCCTATCGAGACTGGGTACCTTGGAAATATAGTTCTGGCACTCATGGTCGCCATTGGATGGACGCCTCGCGGGATGTGGAGAATAACGGTCCCTCTCTTCGTGGAAGGTACAAGAATAGATAATCTTAGAGAGAAACACCTGCCGCGTGAGGTAGCCCCGAATCTAAATTGTTTCAATGTCATGTAAACTTGTCACGTAAGAGTTGTCCATATACTGTAGCGCATTGAGTGCAACAGTTTTATGACCATTAGATATTTTCTCACAGATAATAGGACGCTAGTATTACCATACTAAATGACATCACTCCAGAGGTTATGACGTAAGTTGTCGCACCTGACGGACACAAGCATCACGTAAGAAGCCGCCCTCTTCCGCTCGCGTGGTTGTCGTCGTCGGCCCCGCCGTCCACCCCAACCGATCGGCCTCCCGTATCGGGTCAGCGGACGATGGAAGGTACATAGTCCACTGCAGCTAATCCAAGTGCCATAACAGAACCAATCCACTCGTCTACGGAAGGGCTGACAGTAGTTTCGTCAGAGATGACCCGGGCAGAGGATCTATCGGCAGCCCCCTCCTCGGATTCGTGAGAAGGATAGATTCAAGGATGGCTTTGAATTTTCGACCGCAGGCTACGCGTAAGACGATCCCAAACCAGAAGCATCATATTGATCTTGTATGAAGAGAGCCCTCCGCCGTTACCTCTTCCGAAGCTGTCGGGAGCCAGATCCAGGACCTCGCTGTTCCGGCTCCATCCTACAACCGAGGGACCAGAGGGCTGGCGAACCTGGTCGCCCCCAGACAACCACTCTCCCTCACGGCCTTTTCCACACCCAAAGATCCGGCAGAACGTCCAGATGCGCATACATGCATCGTGCACCGTTCCGAGAAGGCTCGCATGATGGCACACGTAAGCATGCTGCTCAGTCGTAAGGATGGCTCCTATCACTCTGGCCACAACCATGCTTTCGTAGGCGTAGTGGCTCATGTAGTTCGCCACGGTGATGGTGGGAGCCGGTTGCTCCTTTATCTTTAAGCACCGAAAATATTCCACGGTGCACGGGCGTGCCCATGGAAGGCCCATTTCCCGTAACTCCCATGCCGGAGGGCACATCTTCTGGAGCGCCCTACCGATCAAAAATAAAGGATTCGATTGGTAGGCCATGTAGAAGGATCTGTTCAGGACCCGGGAACTATCGAGGGTGCGCAGGTTCGGTACCTCTTTTAAAATTCGCCGCGCAAGTCCAGGGAGGAACATTGCGAACAACGTCCTCTCCAACTCCTGCTAGGCGCGATCTATTTCCAGGTTCGGGGAAAGGTGCTGGCCCTCATGTTCCTAGGCCTTGATATCCAGTATACTATCGTATCTGCCTGGAGCTTCTGGCGGCGTTACAGGTGCTTCACACGCGGGCAGAGCACACATGGCTGTAGGCCAAAGACACGTTGATCGTCACAGCTTGAATATCTCCTGCTGTATACTCAGCTGGCGGTGAGCTCGTGGGAACCCCCCTTTTATGTGTTTCCACGCTACAGCCTTTGCTAATTATATTTGCGAATTCATAAGTACCTCTCAGAAGGCATACTTTGGAAAGAATACATCGCAACCTGGCCATATGGGGTAATGTCACAGCTTTGCTACAGAGCCATGTAAAGGCTCATGTGTTTTCTCCTACTACCAACCAACCGTCACTCAACAGGCTGCTAATATTAGCAGCCATCGCTATAGATAGATTTAGGTTGAGAATCCTATAATAATAAAGCTTAGCTGAAGTGTAATATCTGCCTCTATTTATACAGACCTTTCCATTCGAAAGGTCACCATACACATGACGCAAGTAGACGATTATTCCGGGAACAAGTTCACCAGCCTATTGATTTTAACCCTTGGGCGAACGATGGACCGCCCGAGGAGGCACGCGGCAGGCAAGCATTGCTTGCTTCGGCTCAGAGGCAGGGCCATGGAATGGTCCTGGTAGCCTCGGGAAGCCTGAAGTGGCAACACCCACTCCATCGGATGTGCCAGCTGGACAGCAGCAAACAGGAAGTTCTCAGAAGGTATGAAATACACCAGTGAACAGGGGAGCACCCGGTGCAAATCGACAGAAAGTGGTAGAATCCTTGAAAAAGCAAACTGTTTTTCACGCGACGACTTGGATGGTTTCCTCCAACATAGATGGCATGAGCTTTACAGGGATGGCCTTTTTCGCAAAGGCAAAGACGAAATCTCCATCTTTGGCGTTGAGGCTCTTCTTCGCCTCAAAGAGGCTAAAACCGACGAAGAAAAGCATCCCCTTGGCACATTACGGTACAATGTCGCTCTTATACGGAACTTCATTGATATACTAGTTGAAGAAAAAAAAAAAAAGCGGGGCCAATGTGGGTATAACGAAGCAGAACAAAATTGCCCATGACAAGTACATAAGAAAATATTGCCCAAATGCCGACAACGCTACAAGGGAAAAAGTCAGGGATCTGTGTCGCTACGCCAGACGATGGTTCACATTAATATCTGGCGACAGAAAAGACTACAGAAAAGGCGAAGAAAATGATGGTGACGAAGATGATCCCGATAAAGTTGGACTGGGAACAGGCGTATTGCTTGTGTGCAGCGATACGTTGATGAATACTGTGTAAGAGAAACCCAAACAGAGTGACCACACGAGCATAAAGGCTAATTAATTATCTTTAGAGGTGGAACGTCGAGTTTAGCAATCCTCAGGTAATAGAGTTACGGAAGTATATCCGACACCACCGGCAGGACATAGTGAAGATGTGTCTTATTGCTCAGGAGCCCACAGCATATCTCCTACGGAGGATCATAGCGGCCACTCCGCAACAACGGGTCCTATCAATTTCTGCCGGCAGAACGGATAATCATAGACTCGGTAGTTGATTACGTTAACTGATTTCATAACTAAAGGTAGGCCTGTTCCCGGGCCCACTTTTCGTGTGATGAAAGAAAGGGATATACGTAAATCCGGGTACCACCGAAGTGCGGGGTCCCGTCACGTGGTTAGGCTTCCAAATTCGCCAAGCCCCAGCCCCCTTTTTCCAATGTTGCTAGCTATATTCTTCTTCATCTTCTCCCTGCAACATCATCATCCCGTGAAGGAAGGATTTGCTCTTCGTTGTACCCGTCCCCGGCTCTGCCATTCCTGTGTTTACATTAGGACTCTCTGATTTCACTTGTTGACTTCAGATTGGGCACGTGCTCGTGACCGGCCGCTAGAGTTACTACCACTTCACGCTCTTCTCCCTGCGACATCATCATCCCGTGAAGGAAGGATTTGCTCTTCGTTGTACCCGTCCCCGGCTCTGCCATTCCTGTGTTTACATTAGGACTCTCTGATTTCACTTGTTGACTTCAGATTGGGCACGTGCTCGTGACCGGCCGCAAGAGTAACTACCACCTACTCTCGTCATATTATATTGTTCGCCTGGCATTTTACGCGAGTCAGGGCTGCTCAACGCTGCTGCAAAGCCCGGGAGGGAGGGCTACTCGATCCGTCGAGGGTTCTATTTTCTAATCCTGCGAATGTCGCACGAAGACAATGACCACATCACAAAACCAGGACTGGGCATGGAATAAGCAAGTTCTTGTTTATGCAACCGATTCAAAGGTTTCTTGTCGTGTTGGCCTTCGTATTGCCCATGATGAAAATGCCGAATGGGGATCCATCACCCTTTCGATTGCGGCAGATCTCGCTAACTCTCGCGTCAGATCACAGGTGAGGTTGAATATCCCCCCAGACAGGGTCAAAGATTGTGAATTATATCCGAAAAGCACAAACAGCCTATGTCCATCTGATTTGGTTACCAAGCACCCAGCATCTATTAAACGTGCTTCGGCTCTCTCAACGCTCCGCCTGGAACTCTCCAAGGCCGGCATTGTTCTTTGTCCATCTGACGTGGAGCATCTAAGCCCAGTCAATGAAAGAGACCCGAATCTTGACGCATTTGGAAAGATCTGTGCATCCCAATATCTATGTCTTTATATTGCCCAGCGACAATTTGCGGGTGGAGAGCTTGATAAGCTGAAAGTTTTCACCTGTGCCCTACGAGAAAAACGTCTTCAGAATGAGTCTTTTGACCACGCTCGCCAAGACATGGTCCAGAGAGATTGGCGTGTCTTTTGTTCTTCGTTCATTCCACCCTCATATAGTGAGGATTCCCCGCTAGAGCAGGTGGATCCACCCCCGTATTGTGAGACTCCCGTCTCGGGGCAGGTGATTAGGAAACGGCGAAGAGGTATCTTCTCATGTTATTGTCATGTGTGATTTACATTCAATAACTCTTTAATAGAATCTATATCCACGCAAATTGACAACAAAAGACGAGAAATACCGCTCCTTTCATCCCCTCCGCCAAAAGATTCTTCCGAAATTTCCACCGAAGCCGCTACGCCGAGTCCATCACCGTCAATCCGCCCAACTTACTTTACGCGTGCTGTCTCTCCTGGCCGCACAGAGCGTAACCGATTTACGTGTCTTGTACATGTGCTCAGAAGTCTTCCAGATGACCTGATCGGCAAATTATTAGATGAATCAGGGCATGGACATCTGTTAAACAAATGGTCCATACCAGAAGTTGCAGATAGTGACCTGCCATCTGAGTCAGAGAAAGTTAAGTTGATTAAACGCCGCCGCCTTAAAGGATATGTCGATAAGATTAAGCGCGACATATCACAGGTTTTTGATGAGATCCTCGATGGGGCTGAGAGCAAGTTTGATGATTGGATCTACGAACAATGCGATATGCACGGAACCGAACTTCGTGAGGAGCTCGACGAAGGTATCTCCGAGGTACGCAACAAGACCGATGAATGTATCAAGGAGATAGAAGAAGCAGCCGAACAGTGCGTACATGAAATAGAAGGAAGAAAGGACCAGTGCATGAATGATATCCAGCATCAAGGAATCGAGGTTGGGATGTCTGTCGAGAACAAGTTGAAGCACCGGTTCAATGCTTCTTCCCGGCTATTGCTTGATAGCGAGTCGAGCCCTAGCCATGAGCCGGGCACTGATGCTAGACGTAGTTCCATTTAGGCTTGGTACTCGGCTCATATCTTACGATCATCGTCGTGCGCTTAGATTCTTTTATGAGTCGGGGCAGCAGGATATTGTACCCACTTTTAGTCTGCGTCACAACTATAGGTATGGAGTAGTACGGACCTTCCTGGTGGCCTAGGTGCCTTATATAATCGCTACGACGTATACAATCTTCCTTTTGTACCAAGGCGGCACCAACCAGATCATCATGAGTTCAGTCAGCTAGGTAGTATGTATAGTATGAAAGTTAGGTCGCTAAAGTTTGAGATAAAAAGACTATACATGGTCCGATGCACTAATGAGTGACTTCAAGTTACATTGTCAGGCTCAGCCACTGCAGATCCTACACGACAGTCGAATAGTGCAGTCATGGCACCATTACCCTTTACTCCATCTGGTTTAGCCCCTAAATCAGCCGCTAAACCGTAATCGGGTGTCCCAAGCTTCAATTATCTTCCCTGTATCCCACTTCGTTATAGGTCACGTGCCCTCATGTAGTGTCATAGGCTCCTCCATTTGGATACCCGCCATTTATGTCGCTATCCTCACATTTTTTTATAATGCCTGCTTCGATCTGGTCCTTTCTTGGTTGGAAAGATGAGCCATCGCCAAGTTCTCCACCCGTTACGTTCCAAATATTTCATTTTGTTATTTTTGTCATAAATCACAAGACGGTAAATTAATAGGCATGCCCTATCAGGGTCTTTTGAGCTTTTAGATAGCCGAACGGGTATTTTTCTTTCTGATAATACCATACATATATCTCCAGAAATACCAGTTAAAATACGTGGCTTCTTAATGCCCCTCACTCCACTGATAAAGTCGCCACCAGCACCTACATTAGTTGACTTCACGATCAGAATATCGAACTTGTGTGGAGCGATCCCTTAGTTTGTCTATTTCAAATCGTATTCATCGTCACAATGAGTTCAATATTCTGTTGCCCCTTCATCAACCCGTACCGCCCACAGAAGCTTGATCACGAGGACAAATTCGAGGCATTTATGCGGTGGACCAAGCCTGAATCCTCTCCCACTCTCGACTGGGTCTCAGTACGGGCCGACGCCGTGCCTTATGCAGTTCAGCTTGTAAGACAGGTCAACTTTGGGCCACAGGAGTCCATTAGATATTTCGCGCCAGCAGGGTCTGGCTCCCAGGAGAGGTGGGGCAATGAAAGAAAGAAAAGCCTGCATTCATATCTCAATTGCGCTCAAAATTGACCCTGGGAATCAAAGATTACACCAGGAGCTGTGGCGACTCCGCTCTTCACTGCATAATAATACCTTTGATTCGCTCCGTGCCCATCCCTCCATATTCTCCGACCCAACTCCGACTCTACGCACAAGTGACCGGCATCCGCCCGAGGAGGTTTGCTCGACATGCCTCACAGACCTTGCTTCGAACAACGAGAGAGCAGAGATTACGACTTGCAGATATATGTTCTATGAGGGTTGTATAGCTTAATGGATTAAAAATAGCCGTGGTACATGCCCTATATGTAGGAATGGGGTCTGACCTGGAGGGGGTCACATGGGCAGTTATCTCAGACGCGAGTTGTTCATAACCATTGTCCATGTATTTGCTTTGTCAGGCACAGGGGTATTTATGCTAGCCGTAGTTATTTTGGCTACTAAATTATTAGACCTACTACTAAGTTCAGTTTTGATTTTTCACAGAAGTGTGTTGAGGATCAAACATAAAGAGAGGGAGAGAGAGGGAAATACATTATCTTCTCTGGTCGTCGTCGGCCAGTTGATTAGCTAGAGAGGACTTACTTCGGTAGGTACAGGGTATTCTAGCAAGATAATGGTGACTCGCAATCTTCGTGCGGCTCAAATGTATTCTACTTCCCTTCCCCTATAAGCTCCTTCGTTCTGTCCTTCCAGCTCAACCAAGTAGCTCGCATCAACAATTGTGTCGTAAGTGGGCGTTGATATTGTACGTAGATATATGTGCCATACGTAGATTGATCGTGGATACCAAAGGGATCTGAAAAGGCGGCGATAAAAACCGCTCGCCTCACCCTACCGCAGATGAGGTTGACCCGTTCAGTCGAATTTAGAGACATAACTTTCTCATGTGTGCTGATATTCTACATCACGTCATTAATACTACTCCAGCGACGACATGCCAACCCAATGCCAACTGGCCGACAAAGCGAGAAAGTCCCAGCACCTTCGCTTTCTCCAAAGGAGCCGTCAATAATTTCTTCCCATACTCGTTTCCGCCCTCGTGCCTTTATAGGACTCTCCGAAAAGCCTTAGCAGAGCTAAAAGATTATACTATGGCAATCCTCCCAAAAATTTCAGAACCCCCTCTTTCCAGAACCTCTCCTAGCATGACACCAGGAATATGCGACTCCCCAATTAAAATCCATGCATCTTTTGTGCCAGATTGAACTCTGGTATGAGCGGCTCAAACCCACGCATGGCGAGCCGGAAAAAGAGATCTTTCTCTTCCTCGTTGTATAGACCTTCAGGAATGTCAATTTTATAATTATCGGTGGAGTGGGGGGATGGGGCGGGTTGGTTTCACGAGGTACCACTTTAAGCACGTTGGGTGGACAAGCTGGTATCGATTCCCCGAGCTACGTACGAGATATGGCGGGCGGGGCTCCTACAATCCATAGTCACTCAACAGCCTATACTTCCTGTCATAGCTTCATATGAATTTGAAGAGCCATAGACATGGTCCAAGATTTAGTTCCAAGTATATAAGTGGCTGTTCCAGTATCTGGCACAGCGTCTGTGACACTGCAGGGGTTAATGATAAATCACGGACCTCTGAGGCTTGTTTTGCTCTTCCTAAGGGACATCTCTTCCGTACTTTTGAACATGTCCCACGCCCTGGATCTACTCTCCGTTCTCCTTTACCGAACAACTACGGCTGGTAGTGGGGAACCATGAACAGTCCATAGTGGTAGGTTGGGGCCTCAAAGGATCGTTCATGAGGCAATATTGTTTCACTAGTGGTTAGCCTCGTGGATCGGTAATAGCTGATTGGCTCGGATAAAGTGTCACTTGCGGTTAGGACCATTGGTGTGGCCTGTCTATTTGGCTCATAATTACTGTGTTGGGAGAGGAAATGGCAGATGCAACTAACATTTGACTACAATCCTGCTCACAGGGTGACTAAGTAACGATTGGCCTTCGCGAAGACAACAGATGTAAGTGCGAAGAAAAACGACTTCGATGCAGAACTAGTTTTTAAATTTCTCCACCACAACAACTGGGAACCGTCCCAAAGCTCGTCAAGTTCCTAGTAACGACGCGCGCTTTCATCTGATGCAGGCCAATCCGGGGTATCGTGATGGCGCCGTCGAAGGTCGTATGACCGCGCGTCACGGTCGCGTCGCCCGACTACAGGAACGAGCAACCCAGCCTCAACAAACCCGTTTTGGACCTCAATCACGATGCGAATTCGATGCTGGCGGATGCCCAGGCAAAGAAAGATTCCCTGATGGTCACTCTCGTGGATGTTCGTCATGGGCCTGACCGAAGAACTCGCCCAAACACCCCTCAGCGGTGATCTGAGGGCCGTGTTGGAGGAAATCCGCCTGACCACCTACCGGATTCGAAAGTCCACCAACGAACAGACAATTGCTATCTCGCACCTCCCTCCCACCGCGCGCTGGACCGAGTCAACCAGGCAAGCACCGCCGCCCAGCTCGCGGTCGTACTCCCACGGCTCGAATATCCGTAGAGCTGGGCATCACACTTCACCGAGCTACAGCCTCACGATACGGTTCTTATGACAGTGCCAGTGTTTCGCAGAGAACCATAGCCCCCACGCTTACTTTGGATCTGCCGATGGGATGGTGGAGTGATCTGACTGAAGATCCTAATCATTTCCCTAAGTAGCGCACTACTCTGGAATCTACGCCGGCGTTACTGTCCACCTATAGGAATATTCCCGCGCTCTAGTATCGCTATGCCAGCAGCTAATTTGAAAACTCTTTCAATGATAGTCCTGGCGAGGCCCTGTATCCCTGGATAGTGTCGAGCTTTCTCAAATGTGCAAGAAGAATAGCCCCAATCGAAAGCAAGATTTACATCCAGACTTATATCCGTAGATACCGATCTCGGAATACACGGATACTTTTGACGTAGAACTATATGGTTCCCAGCAACGGGCCCCACCAGGGGTGAGGCGAAGTCGCCAGGCGACAACATACCCAGATTCGAGCCAATCCACAGGAATCAATCCTGGCCGCTCCAGGACTACGTTCGACAGTCGATTAGGATCTGCAGTGGCTGAGCCTAACAATTTAACTTGATATCACTCATTGATGCATCAAATACTTCTTCCTGATATTGCCTCCCTTAACAAATATATAAATCCAGTAACACAGCAAAGAGACAAAGTTGCAGATTGAACGAATCTTCCTCTCTACTCGACTAGCTACCGGTACTCGAGTGCTACCACACTTTGCGCACGAATCTATCTAGTTGTCTTCCCGAGTTGTTGGCTATCCTCCTTGCTCCTGTCCGGTCGAATAGTTACCCGGTCCTTTTCACCACAATGCTGAAACGAACTCAAAACACTGAGTCTCCAGGACAATATTCAGGCGAGAAAATTTGGAGTCGTATTGTGACCTCAACAATGATTCACAAGTGGAAGGTAGATGAGTTTCCCGGTTTACAAGGAATGTTATGCTAAGTGGAACAGCTGTGGACAACATTAGCCTTTTTTATACAACTGCTTCGGTCTTTATTGGACGAGTACGGCAACACTATTGACCTCTATCTTTATGTCCTTAATTCCTTCGTCCAGTGCACTCCAGAGGCATGAAATTTTATCCAGCTACACTGTCCCCATACGAGATATATATTGCTGCTCATATCATTAGCCCGTTTAGTTTGGTATTCTCGACAGTTTGGTAGCCGGAGGCATCATGGTGCGACTAACTGGTCTAAAAGTGGAATAAATGACCTAGTGCTTTTTATTACACACTGGGAAACCAATATGACCAGGGAGAGGTACCAAAGAAGAAAAAATGCAATCTGCGTCATCCTAGTAGTATTCATCACAGCAGAACTGATTATACGCAAGTCGCGACGAGTGGATACAAAGGAAATGTCTACTCAAGGTAAGACACATCAGTGAAATTCCCTTTAGCATCCATAAACTGACAACTTTGCCCAGCCGTACCTATGCCCGACCGTCATGAACCCCCGAGACAATCAAACACCGGACGAACTCCTATGTAGGCCATGGATGCAGAGTGCACCGTGGTTATTGCCCCTAGGTGACTCCATTCCTTGGCATTTATACTCTCGCGGCAAGATTTGCTACCATGTTAGCACATCTGATCCGCATTGTGCAATGTCTGATACCAGGGGAAGCAACTGCGACATTTGCATTTACCCTTGTGAGCACTTCGGGGGTAAAGGATGTTTTAGATAAGAAGAAGACTGTTTGGACCTGATATAACGGGATACGTATCAAAGATATATACGAGAAGCCCCGACTTGAAAGCCTTACACGTCATCACGGATAAAATCGGCTATCCTTCTTCTGAATGTATTTTATATGTGGGGAAAGAAGTTGTGGTAGGATGGTAGATCACTTTGGCACTCCAGCTATTGATATGAGGTATTTGACCGGTACAGGGAAGCCATTCTTAGACATTCGCGACAAATATCCCTTCAACGCGATCTCCTCTTGGGGGGTAAGATATTGTTTGTTTTCGGCACTCTCTTTCTTCTAGATTCACCCATGGTCACGGTCGCGTAAGGCGGGGGCTGGAACGCCACTAGCCTTGGATAACGCGACATAATTTTGAGGATGGCTCGACTCTCTATTTTTGACAAGTACTGTTGTTGCTGGGTCGGTATGGGAGGAAGGGCGGTTGGTGTGCAGAAAAACAAACCTTCGCTGGCGAAGCCAAGGAATGGCTGAGACCCAGAAAGCACGCGATCAGTCACAGATCAATCATACCATCCAATAACAGGTGGCTTGGGCCTCTTCCATGAGCGACATTTCGTCCCTCAAGTTCTTTATCGTTGCGTTGCTCATAGATGGCTTATCAAGAAACATCGTATAAATCTACCATGGTCCAATTATATTATCCTGCAGGGGATGAGGCTAATGGGCTATCGGCAAATTGTAGGAAGTACAAGTGCTTCGCCTCAACGGAGATGTGTCGTAGCCTCACATCCCTGCTACTACGACTTGCGGAAAGTGGAGCCGGCCAGCGATGGGTAAGTAAGTCATTTCCCAAATCTGCTTTGACAGATGGCAAAACTAGTATATTGTACTGTACCAATCACCGCGCTAGGGGGGCCAACAATGGCTAAACAAAGTCAGTCGGTATAGGCTTACGTGATTTGGACAGGTGTAGCTTGCAATGGGTCCTCCCTCAAAAACCAGCCCACTCATCCATTCCCAACCTGCATTAGTTACTGGAATTAGTAGTCTTTATAGAAACCCACACAGAATTGGGAACGTTGGAGAATCAATATGCGTCTAAGCTAGCGATGCAAAATTACTGGAGGAACAACCGATACTAGTTTGATTTCCCGGTCCCACATTCCGTTGTGCTTAGTGCGGTGTCATTGAAAGCTGCAGTGGATCGATTGATGAGGGAGGACCCACAATAGTATCACGGGTGAACGCTCCACGTTATCAAGTGTCCCATCGACTAGTGCCATATTAGCTCGACAATATCGTATACATATGGATGAGGATGTGAGAGGCCCCAGGCCAAACATTACAAATAATAAACCTGCTGGGGAAGGAGATCGAACCAGCTTCGGGATATTGCGGGCGGTGAGCTGACAAGCTCGTTTTCTGTTCGTGATAAACATGTCCTAATACTAAGGCTGGCGCGGGCCTTGGTACCAGGGTAGGAGAGGGAGGGCATATTTCAGTATAGAGCTTCTCATTGGAGGGTACGCAGATGTATTAAGGTGAGGATTTACAACCTAAGTACGGGGCAGTTTGAAAATTGGGTTACTTTATGGACACCCTCAGAGATTTCTCCATGAACTTCCTCCTGTGTGCTTATACTATTGGTACACGCTTATCGCCTCGGTGAGCGGAATATGGGGCCGGAAGCTCATACACGTCACTCACGGAACAGAAATCTCTTTCGTTCGTCATTTCTGGTTGGTGACAAAGGGTTCCCATACTTGGTGGAATTTTAAAAGCAGATAATGCGATGTCTTTGTAACCTTAGAAGACGGACATCGCACTTTTAACGTGAGGGCCAAAGACCCTTGATCAGGTAGATTCATTAATGTCGAATGGATTTAATAGTAGAGCGAGCTTGATGTGTCTGATGCTTTCTGTTCCTTAGTCTCTTATCTTTTTCGTCTGGTTTTCTTCATATCCAAAACGTCATATACGACTTCCGGTTTACAGGGGTTTTTGAACCCACTAGGTGCGCGGTGATCATAGAAAAATGACTGTAACCCTCATTCAAATGCTCATTTCCCTTGAGGGTCCCTACCGGTGGCTTGTACTAGGGCCACAACCCTTTGTCATCGTTCTAGACACGCCGCGGCTCTAAGGGGAGGTTCTCTGTTCGCATTGGCTGAGTTCAGCAGGGTATCACACCGAGATATTAATGGGGTATATCCAGTGTACGTCGTACGATGCGGTTATCGATCGAAGAGCTTAGATGTCAATTTGAATCTCGGATTTCCCCGGTCGGCATCCGCGATATTCGCGGAATCTCTCAGATGCAAAAGACCGAAGGTGGTGTAGTAAAGTGTTTGAGATCAATATTTCGCAAGAAATATGCAGTTGCAAAATTTTGTGGTGGTGGCACATATTTTGAAGTCAGAGTTTGAGTATATAACGTGAGTGTTTCAAAAATATATATTTACACTTTTATGTTGATGGTGTTGTTTGGGGGGGGCGAAGCCCAGAGCCCCGAAGCGAAGCGCAGGGCGCGATATACGTTTTACGACAGGTGTGTTTATTTTGTACTCTACCCAAGGTGGTGTTTTTTCATGTGTTGGAAAAGATGTTGTCTCCGGTCGGCTTCGCCGACCAGATCTAAAGAGAGTATCCGTTCTACGGCGCGCTTCGCGCACCTCGAACGTAGTTCATGACAGTCGGGCTAGGCCCGATCCAGACTTAGATCCAGTCTCAACTTTTGAGGACCCACAGGGGTATAACTTTGCCCTCAAAAGTTGAGACTTGAGACTCGTCTCTACTTTTACGGGGAGGATCCGCGGGTATCGCGGAGGGGCCCCCGGGTAACGAGACCGTAAGAATACGGCAAGCTTTGCCTACAAGTACCACTAAGCTCGCGGTAAAAGGTCCATGAAACATAAATTTTACACCAATTCATAGCTGCATCCTCCAAACCAGCACCGACGGTACAAGAAGGACAAACCATAAATCTTATGACAAATTGCTGCAAGCAGACAGCGGTAATAAAAGACTTTACATACCCAGTGCTCATCATTTATCATTTTTGGCCACAGGCTAAGAGGAGGGAAGGAGACAGAATCACGCCACATCTTAATCCATAATGTCATAAAGGAGCAGGCTCCCTTTGACTTCTTAGCATGTCTATTGGATCGGCGGCCAGACCCACCTGCTGAGTTCAATGCACCATTACCCAGAATTGCCACACAGGCTCACGCGACAGACGTTTAGAGCCAAGAGCAATCACACAACCACAACCATAACTACCATCGCAGCCGCAACCGCAACCACATAGGCACGCGACGACTGCAACCAGACGTGTGGCGGTCTTGGAGTCGCAATACCAGCATCGTCTATTCCAGAGCATAGACCTGTTTGCAGCAAGTCAAATACTACAGAACAACGTGTCATTCGGGGTAAACTCAGACTATAGCCCATCGGGTATGTCAAATAATTGAGATTCATATGCGGGCTCGTGGGGCCATGTCGCGCAGCCTCTACCACCGGTAGTATCAGATGCGATTGATCGTGCCGACTTTCCCTCAAAGCCAAAAGGCTCCGTAGGTCCGAAAGTCAGATGACAAATGTCTTGACTCAATCCGCCTACTGCCTACTGACTATTCTGGTAATGCAGGTTCCGCTACCGTGTCACTCTCCACGCTCCTACCGCTATCGTGGATCATGTGCATGAACCGCCAGTCGTCTATCTGAACAAGTCCCAGGCATATTCGGTATCTATTGTCGACTTGGGACCTCCAGCGCATGCCACACAACCAGTCAGATATCGCCCAAATGTGAGAATCACCTTTGAGGAGTGCCCACCGATCGAACCCAGCGCGGTGCTGGCGAATCTGGGAGGAAACGCGAGGGGCGGTCGAGGCGCACTAACGAGGGGGAAAGATGCGAGCGTTGGAGTTTGTGGACCTGCGTATGGGATTGGAACGCACCTCGTCTCAAAAAGGTGGACATCACATTGACTATTATATTAAGTTCATCACTTTCGCTTCATTGTTGAGGGTGATATGCATTTTCTACTTTTTATGTATGGGTAGCCTCCAGATTTAACTGACGGGAATATCATCAGTAAATATGCTCATCTTTACTCCTCTGCTCTTTACAAGACTCTTTGCCGCAGCTTCAGCTACCCAACTTCAGACACTAATAAAGGACTATAAAGTATGCCCACCAGTAAATAGTAGTTTCTGTAACTACTGATGGGATCACATGTGATTCCAATGAAGATGGCTACATGATGATATATCACCCACTATGGGTATATTACACTTCATAATCACTCACCCTAAAGAGGTCCGTATAATCTACGTTGACAAGGCGCATCTAAGGGTGTCATGACTCATTATTCTTTCACGCTAGCTTGTATAGATCCTTGCGGGTTTCGGCGAGTGTGAAGACGTTGTTCAGGTTTCTACGTTCGATTCCTGGACGACAAACAGGAACCCTACTACGGCGCCATACATCTCTGCGAGCGAACCACATCTGACTTCATTTCCCAATTGTCCAGGAAATACAACATTGACCAGACAGTATCTTCAGTCTCGTCCATATCGGGTGATCTATAAGCAAGTCTTGGAAGTAATTCTAGAGTTCGATATACCCACGGGTTTGAATCCGGCTTTCGGTATAGGTGATGCAATAACGAGAATATTTAGAGAAAGTCCCCGGCGTCCGGTGGGATATAAATTCGTCTTGACGACATATGCCATTCACGATTAGCAACGTTATATCCCTCTTGGTCAATTTATTATTTCTCTGTCATAGCTTGTCGATCCGCTATACGCAAGGCATACGCAGTATATACCAATGGCTTCGACTGCGTCAACTCACTCTCAAGAACCCGATCGGCGAATTCGCCAGATGCAAGACAACTTGGACACTATAAAGAGGGCTCTCAGAGACAAAAGGTTGACAGTGATACTGGGGACAGGGATTTCTATCAACGCGATTAAAGGCAGTACTGCTGATATTAGCGAAAAAGAGAACAGTGCTGCAAATGGCCTTACATGGAAAGGGCTGATCCTGAACGGGCTCTGTGATCTCGAATCGGATCATGAAGAGGACCTTGACGAGACTGAGAAACTAGAGCTGGCCTGCTACGAGGAATGTCTCGAGAAAGAGAAGATTGCCACTGGGACAATAATACGTGCGGCAACGTTTCTAAAGACAAAATTGAAAGACCTTCGAACACTCCAAAAATGGCTAAACCGCGAGTTCAGGCCACTATATGACAGATTCGTTGGGAATGGGGATAATGCGATACTTGATAGTATAAAGCGACTGCATGAGGCCGGTGCGAGGATTATGACAACAAACTATGACGATCTGATCAGCCGCCATTGTGGGACACCTGCTATTGTTCCCAAAGATGCGGAAAAGTTACGTGACTTTTTCTCCAAAGAAGACGTGAGGAAATCCATTTTGCACATTCATGGACTTTGGAGCGAAGGTGAAGACGCGGTTCTCGACGAAATTGACTATTTCAAAACCTCCACACATTCCTTCCTTCAGCATGGACTTAAAGCATGCCTTAGCGGACCGGAAGTTGTTCTCTTCGTGGGAAGTAACAAAGGGCTGGAGGATCCAAATTTCGGTAATCTTTTACACTGGGCAGATACAGAGCTCGGGTCTAGGGGAAATCGACATTATATTCTGGTCTCAGAAGGGGAGAGGAGACCGCATGGTATTCTCCAAGCTATAAAGTATGGCCAATATGACCAGCTTCCATCATTTCTTAGCGAGCTGGCATCAAATGCGGAAGATGGTGCGTAATTTCCTATTTCCTGATTCCTAGCCCTAGTTTGCGACAAAAACCCGTTTCCTACATTAAACATCGAGGATATTATGGTTTGAGCCATGTTACAATTTGGAAGGGGGAGGTTGTCTCCTCATCTGTTTACTATGTATATATCTATTCAATTACACAGTTGAGGTTCTCATCAACATCAAAAATTGACTTTTCTTCACTCGGAAGCCATAACCTAACTGTATATAGTTCCTGCTGGTGATGACATCGACCCACAAAGACAGTTTAGAGTCGAACCTATGAAAAATAATCCTCGACCGAGTGACAATTTCACAGGAAGGAGCAGTGATCTGCGAAAGCTTGATACAGCTATTACGGCAACGGACCAGACGACCAGGAAGTGTCCAATTATCGTTATACATGGAACAGGAGGAGTAGGAAAGACACAGCTGGTTTCAAAATACGTCTTCGACCACTCTCTGGATTTTGATTCGATTTTCTGGGTAGATGCACAGTCCTCGCACCATTTAGAAAACAGCCTTTTCAACATAGCACAACACTTGATGAATCACTGCATCCGTATATCACGAGGAACTCCACATCCCCTACGAATCGCGAGACAACTTAACCTTGTGGGACTGGTTGATCGCCATGGACGGATTGCGGCAGGCCCCAAGGCATCGAACCAGATATGTGAAGCAGTCAAACATTGGTTCACGCGTAAGGAGAACAACAGGTGGCTATTGGTATTTGATAATGTCGATGACCTTGAAAGTTTCGGTGTCAGAGACTACTTTCCGCGCCCATGTTCAGGTTCTATCATAGTAACCAGTCGAAGACGAGAAAGTGCCCGACTCGGGTTTTCTATTCGCTTAGATGGAATAGACGCAAACAGCAGTATCGAGCTACTCTGGAAGGCTAGTGCGGGGTGCTTAGCTTAGAATCAGGTCAGTCTCACATTGCATTGTACGTTTTTCATATCGTAATAATTTAGTAGAACAAGACTATCAGGAAGCGAGTAATATTGTCGAGCGGCTTGGGCGTCTCCCACTGGCTATAGATCAAGCTGGCGCATACTTATTAGTAACGGGACATCCGATTACCAAGTACCTCAAAGCTTTCGAGGAGCACACGACATCCGTGTTAAATCTGAAGCCCCCAGCTGCTGTTTGGCAATACCGCGATGAGACTGTTTTCACAACATGGGAAATCTCGTTCCGTGCACTAAAGAACGCAACCCTGTCGTTATCCGCTGATATACTTTTGGTATGTTCATTTCTCAGCAACCGCGATATTAGCGAAGACTTTCTTGCCCGAGGCCTCGGAGCCACTAGACGTAAGTCCTTTGTCTAATTTGGCAGCCTTTTGTATTAACATTTCCCCCCAGAGTCACATGTCCATGATTCGTTGTGCTCAATTTCCTCGTATTCTCTCATAACACGGGACAAAACAGCCGATGGATATAATATCCATCCTTTGGTCCACCTATGGGCCCGCCTGAGGCTGACCAGCCTAGAGCAGTACGAGTTTGCCTTACAAGCATTCAATCTAGTCGTCACTGCGATGAAAATGCCGGATGAAGTGAAAGATGGGGATTGGCTATTCCAGAGACGTAATCTGCATCATGCAGAAACAGTGGCTACTTGGGCTGAGAAGCTTTTGGTCACATCTGGGACCTGGCTTGACAAGGAGCATGCTAAAGAGATGAGAGAGTTCGGGTTACTCTGGGATCGTCATGGTCACTACGAGAGAGCGGAGCAGTGGCTCATGAGGGCGTTAAAGGGGTTCGAAGACCCCATGGGATCTGAATCTCCCGAAACTCCTGAGACTTTGACTGTTATGCATGACCTGGTAGAGCTATACTGGGAAATGGGGAAGGGTACCACTGCAAAAGAATTACATAAACGGGTGCTGGAAGGGCGAAAGAAAATATATGGGCTGAATCATTGGGAGACATTGCACAGTATGTGTGACGCGGCAGCCATTTTGTACAATGATGGGAACACTACGGGTGCGGAGGAGCTGTACAGACACGTGAGAAACACCTGCAAAGCGTTATCTGAGAGGCAAAGCCGCAGTACTTACCTCCAGGCTACCAAGAACCTTGCACCGTGCCTAGGTCAGGCAGGCAACTACAAAGAAGCAATGGGATTATATCAAGAGTTGCTTAGCGAACTGAAAGGATCTTCAGAACTCGCCAGGTTGGAGGTAATGGAGATGATGGGTGAGTTGCAAGTACAACGCGGGGATTTTCAGGCCGCAGTAACAATGTGGCGAACGGTCTTCAAAGGCTATAACATAACTTTAGGTCCAGGGCATCCATTTACACTGCGAGTTCTTGCTGAACTTGCACAGGCGCTAACAGGTATAGGAGACTATGCGGAAGCTGAGAACGCTAGTCGCCAAGCGGTTGAAGGAGCTCGGAAAACACTTGGTAGAGCAAATATCAACACCTTAGAAAACACATATGCTTTGGCGAATATTTTAATTCAACAGAAACAGTACAACGAAGCGGAGACGATCTGTGAAGAGTTGATGAAAGAAACCGAAACCGCACTTGGACCTGAAGACCCCGACACTCTTCAAACTATCAACAGGCTTGGACTTGCACTCCTGAATCTGAAATGGTATTCTCAGGCTGAGCAAAGACTTCGACAAGCTGCAGAAGGGAGAGCAAAGGCACTGGGGCCTGAACACCCTGACACTCTTCAAAGTACAAACATCCTTGGAATTGCGCTCCAATGTCAGGGAAAGTATTCCGAGGCAGAGAAGAGATTTCAACAAGCTGTAGAAGGGAGAGCAAGGGCACTAGGGCCTGAACACCCTGACACTCTTCAAAGTATCGACGGGCTTGGAGTGGCACTCCGGGAGCAGGAGAGGTATTCTGAGGCTGAGCAAAGATTTCAACAGGCTGCAGAAGGGGGAGCAAGGGCACTAGGACCTGAACACCCCGACACTCTTCAAAGTACGAACAACCTTGGAGTGGCGCTTCAAAGTCATGGAAGGCATTCCCAGGAGAGAAGATTTCACGAAATCTGTCGACCTAGTTGATGTCTACCTTTGTATACCTCCAGAGTTCGTTTTAACATGAGAAATTGCTGAACCTTACCATTAGTCAGCGTCCGCTCAGGAATGCTATCGGTGATAATCTTTGAAAATCATGCAAACACCATTACAGAGGAGGCGGGACAGGTGCAACCCGTTGACAAACGGACCCTTTGCGCCGACCAGAACTCTGTGTATATTCGCAGCGGCAGTGAAAGGAGCCTTCTATATATTATCAAGTACAAAGCTGCCCATAAACTTCCTGACGCTTATCTTCGAGCGGGCCTTCGGCCAATGAATATGGTACAGGAAGTTGTCCAGCAAATTACCCTACCTACAGATGCCAACGAGAAACTGCTCTACGACGAGAAATTGCTGTCTTGCGCAGCTGTCACACAGCCTTTTGAATATATGATCACGAAAGGCCTTCCGTATAGTGTACTGACGAACGGTCATATAAAGGTGGTCCTTCATGTCACTGAGGAAGATCCGACAACCTTGTACTATTGCCTCCTTGAGCCTAGCAAGGATGTTGAGGCGAAATTGGATGATGGCTATGGTTTTCCGGTACCCGTATACAGCCATTGGCTCCCAACTAGTGCTGACAATGATGGCGCTCCAAACACCCCAACGCAGCCAGCCCTGGCGCAATGAGGCTATGAGGCGACTAAATAGGTGGCAAGTGGATTTTGAAGAGGCTGTTAGATCTATCCCAGAATCAGAAAGGAGGAAGAGTCCACCGGATTCAGATTGGCGAGCACCCCGCTATCCCATCGACCCTCGGTCACCTTACCTCCTACGACGGCGAAAGGTTCCCGAATTCGACCCCCCCCCCAACTGGCAACCGAGACACACTGGAGTCTTCAAGCAAATCCGATGCGGCCCTGCCTCGAATCCCGTCTTCTCCAGTTCCTGTGCAGAGGAGAAAACGACAACGAACGTTGAATCCTCAAAGTGGTCCCAAGGGTTCCGGTCAGAGTCGCCCTCCAAACAAAGAGTATTGTACACAAGCCTGTCTTCAAGGTCTCGCTCATAAATGTGAATTTGATTCCGAGTGTCCGAATTTGTCCTTCCACCAGAAACATTCGCTGAACGGTCGACATCCACTTTCGCGATCAGACTTGGTCAAGCTTGTAAGCGAACAACTGAACCGTGATCCTGATCACTGTTGCCGTCCTATGGGAAAAGAAGGACTACATGGCTCTCTGTTTACCATTACCCTACATGCGTATGGCTATACATTTGTCGGCAAAGGAACTGAGTATACCTCCAATTATGAAGCCAGAATTTACCAAGCCCTTAAAGCTCTGCAAGGGTGCGCTGTCCCTGTATATCTCGGAGATATCTGCCGACCCGTGCCATCGTGCATATTTCTTTAATGTCATGGGGTGGAAAGGCCTTGAAGGAAGCCGAGTGCTCCTTCTTCAGGAACGAGATTGACCGAACAAGATCCGAAATCATCGATGCTGGCATTGAACTTCTTGACGAGCGCGCACCGAACATGTTGTGGAACGAGGAGGTGCAACGTGTTATGTTCATTGACTTCGGTCGTGCACAGGTCACTCGGAAACGGAAATCCTTGGGACGGAAGCCGCATTCATCAAAGTCTAAGAGGCAGAGGATTGCTACGCGGTATGAGGTCGTTGTCTAGGTCGCTTGAGTCGCGTCATGTGCGTGGGATTGCTACAGTAGCGAAAGCAAGAATCTTCAGCGGTGCGGACCGTCCATTCCCCCAGAGGTTTGCTTTTATGGTCAAAACTCAGACTGAGATATAAAATTGTACACAATAGATACGACTGTGGACAAGGTTTATCCATGCTACACTGATGCCTGGAGCATCTCAACCTTCCTCGTCCCGTCCCGCCCCACTAAGTGTCGAAGGATGTATGCCTGATTAGGGACCGTAGCAACAGTGTTCACAAGCTGGTGTGATCGTCAATAGGATCCGTGTATGATGCTTCGACGGATACGAACCTGTTCTGATCAAATCGATCAACTGGGACTCATCCAAGCGACCAGGCTCTACAGAGTCCCAGAATCCCTTCCAGTAGTAGTCATCGTCAAATTTGTAGCACATGAGATCAGAGATGGGAAGATCTTTCCAACCAATGGGATATTGTTCAAGAGTCCGCGTAATACTGATATTCGAAGTGATAAAGTGTTTTCGCTCAGCCTCGTTGTACTGCGAATCAGCACGCTGTAGCTTCCAGTAATGATTAAGGGCGATCAGGTCGATGACACCTTTCTCTGGACGCCGGCTCCCTTAGTATTGACATCGGCGCCTTTGTCAAGAAGCAGTTGTACAATCTCCATACTACCACTTAATGCAGCACCCTGGAGAGCAGTTCCATACTCGCCTCCTTGAGCATTAACCTCTGCACCTTTGCCAATAAGTAGTTGCGCGATCTTTATGTGACCATCCTGTGCAGCACCCTGGAGAGCAGTTCCATACCGGCCTCCTTGAGCATTAACCTCTGCACCTTTGTCAAGAAGTAGTTTCGTGATCTTTATACGACCACAAGCTGCAGCTTCCTGGAGAGCAGTTGCTTGTCCATCTCCTTGTGCGTTTATGTCTGCACCCTTGTCAAGAAGAAGTTGCACGATCTCTGTGTTGCCATTCATTGCAGCGGCCTGGAGAGCTTCTTGTCCATCTCCTTGTGCATTTATGTCTGCACCTCTGTCAAGAAGTAGTTGCGCGATCTCTTTGTGACCATTCCATGCAGCAACTCTGAGAGTAGTCCCATACCAGCTTCCCTCAGTATGGACATCGGCGCCTTTGTCAAGAAGTAGTTGTACAGTCTCTATGCAACCACTTAATATAGCACCCTGGAGTGCAGTTCCATACTGGCCTCCTTGAGCATTGATGTCTGCACCCTTGTCAAGAAGTAGTTGCGCAATCTCTGTATGACCATTCCATGCAGCAGCCTGGAGAGCAGTTCCAGACTGGCCTCCTTGAGCATTAACATCTGCACCTTCTTCAAGAAGTAGTTGTGCAATCTTCATGTGATTATTTAATGCGGCAGCCTGGAGAGCAGTTCCATACTCGCCTCCTTGAGCATTTTGAGCATCGATGTCTGCACCCTTGTCAAGAAGAAGTTGCGCGATCTCTGTATGACCATTCCATGCGGCAGCCTGGAGAGCAGTTCTATACTGTTGATCATTTATGTGCGCAACTCCATTAATCATAAATCGCACGAACGTCCTAATGTCGGAATGCCGGAGAGTAGTTCTATACTCGCATCCCTGAGCATTGGCGTCCGCGCCTTTGTCAAGGAGTAGTCGCACTGTCTCGGTGTGCCCGTCACGTGCAGTGTAGTATAGGTCCATCGGCCACAGTTCTTACGGTGAGACTTGTGTTATGGTGGTACCGAAAAGGATGAGGTGGAAGTTGCTCACGAAGAATTAGCATCGCAAATTAATGGGTTAATGAGCGACGCGCCACCTAACGCGCTTGCGTCATCTTTGTGTAACCTACATTCTTCAACCACCCACCCAGACTTGCAGGACGCAGCATGGCCCATAGTCTGGCCACTAATACCCAACCATTTGATTCGCGACGACTGTTCAGTTAAGACGATGTCCATGTGCAAAACCAAAATGGTCTTGATCTAATGTACCAGAGTAATCATCCAACTTTGAGCCTAGGTTAATATGACCCTTCTCTCGATATTCGGAAATGCTGCTTCCTCGACGACATTCCCTGTATCTTGCATGTAAAGCCGTCATGCGATCCCGACTCCCACAGTTGATACAATCACGCAACAACGGCGCCTGGAAGTATGTGCATGTCCTTTAAGAAGGTTGGTGATGGACAGCAATTGTATCATACTTCTCTCAGATATGACTGTTTTGCCGAACATGGGCCATATTGCCCCGAGAGAAACAAAGAACTGTACCTTTGAGGCTTCGATTAGGCAGGATTGGAGAATAATAAACATATGGTCGCTTACCGATTACGTTACCTACTAATTATGCTCACCAGAGTGGCGTCTGGTCATACTAAGTATCCGCTGTTTTGCCGCGCCTCTTCAAGGAGTATGTTCAAAAGACTCTTCTACGCATTCTCTACCGCCCATAACAGTGGTGTCCAGCTTCCTTGTAACCGTCTGAGACGGGTGAGGTATTCAAGCATCTGCCAGGCGAGCATTGCTCTGTGTGGGGTTGGCCGGGAACATCCTGATGCTGTCTTGCTGATTGACATCTGCGCCTTTTTTTAACGAGGTAGTTAATAATATCCTGACACCCTGCTCGGGCAGCTTTAAGAAGAGCTGTCTGCCCATTCTTATCTTGCTTGTTAATGTATGCACCATTGTCCACAACGCACTTAACATGGGCCAAGGAGCCAACTTGGGCAGCTTCAAGAAGAGCTGTAGGGGATTCGAAGGAAAAACTCGTCTACAGATAGAAGTTAGAGGGAAATTCACGTCGCGAATAGGAAGCCGCTCAAAGATCATTCATTACGCGCCATTCGTCGCCACGCTTTTCCATGGCCTTTGGGACGGCGGCCAGGCAGCGGTTGTATCACCTAAGGTGGTAAGCGGTTGTTAATACTGTATACTATGGTGGTATTCCTATTGCTGCATTCGCATGGGTTAGCCCGTTCACAGGAACATGCAGCAATTCAAGATATGTTACGCAATGACCAATTTGGTGAGCACTTTGAGTTCCAATATCCATTCAAAGCTATAGATTCAATCAGAGTTGGATCTCGCTTGCGAGACTGAAAAGAGTTTCAACTTCAGCCATTCTTTCAGCACCTCCAACGCGCAAACCGCAACTGTTGTTATCCAAAACACAGCTGCCCAAGGATAGCCCTTTTGAAGGTCTCCACGAGAAAGGAATATTATCCAGCCGACGACGCCGACTGCAACTCCAATAAAACCTCGAATAACAGCAAACATTATGTCATCTGGCTCTTCTTTTAAATAAATTCCATATCCCAGGTTTTGCCCACCGTTATCCCAGCGCACACGATCTCTTTTCTTTTTTGGGAACGCGTTATAACATTCTGCAGCGGAAAGACTGTCTTCCGGGTGCTCATAATAATGCAACAAAAGACGTGGTCCAAGCGGCGGATCTCCATCTGACAAGCCCTGCGGTCTTTCAAACTCGTATTCCGAGTAATCATTTGGTAATTCATTCTCCTTCAAGATATCCGCTTTTGTCCTTGGATATATTTTGAACTGCATCCGTCAATAGATACTCAGCTGGAACGGGAGGTGGCTACCTACTCGAACAAAGTATATACCTTTCAATCTGATAAAGGATCTCATTCTTTTCCTGCATGCCGTGTTGTATAATTCTCTTAACCTTCTCATTAGATGCTGGTCGCAATTAATGACTTCATCAGTGGCGCTGCTCTCATGTAGAGGAAGAATCAGTATACATGGAGGTCCAAAATCCATATGGATACAAAAGTGAAGGAACCTAGGATCACCGATGTCTCTTGCTTTGCCTTTGTTGCCACTGGCGCTTTCAGGTTGTATATCTGTAATATCTTGTTCGTGGTCCAGACTTTCACAAGATGAGCTATGTGTCTGGTCGTGCGGATCCGTATCTGCTTTCAAATCAATTGATGTGCTTTGATCGTATGCTGTATGAGCTCTGATATTTGCTCTATATGCGCTCAACACCAAATTCTTCAACCATAAGAGGCACGTGCTTATGCCACTTCCACGCAGCGAGGCAGTCTCTGCCTCTGCCACAAGACCACTTGAGCGCATCTTCTCTGCAATAGCCTGGACAACATCGCCTTTTGAGACGAAATCGTCATGAGACTGGTGACCGCAATGACACTTCCAACGAATGCGAGTAATACCGGGAGGTAATTCCGATGATAAAAAAATTGAGCGTATAGAGGTGAGATGCCGCTGGACAGCCGCAAGTCCCAGCTGCTGCGAGACTTCCTCGAAACAGCGTCGAAGCGAAATATATAAAAGGTTGAATGGAGGGTGCGGAAACCAGTTGGACATCTGGTTAGTCTTTCTGAGGGCTGATCTCTTTTCGAGCATCTGGGCTATCGCGTCGTGGCAATTATTCACTGCAAATGAGAGTAGCGTCTGACCAGAATTGTCCCTGGAATTAGGGTCAACTCTTTCTGTTGCAAGCAGTAGTTCCACAACCTTTATCTGGTCTTTTTCTGCAGCCCATGACAATGGTGTCCGACCAGAATTGTCTTTGCAGTCTGGGTCAATGTTCTTCTGCGCAAGGAGAAGCTCCACAACCCTTGTCTGGCCTTTTTCTGCAGCCCATGACAATGGTGTCCGACCAGAATTGTCTTTGCAGTCTGGGTCAAGGTTCTTCTGCGTAAGGAGAAGCTCCACAACCTTTATCTGCTCTTCTTCTATAGCCCATGACAGCGGTGTGTGACCAGAGCTGTCCCTGGAATTAGGGTTGACTCTGTCTGTTGCAAGCAGGAGTTCCACAACCCTTGTCTGGCCTTTTTCTGCAGCCCATGACAATGGTGTCCGACCAGAATTGTCTTTGCAGTCTGGGTCAATGTTCTTCTGTGCAAGTAGAAGTTCCACAACCTTTACCTCGTCTTTTTCTTCAGCCCATGACAGTAGTCTCCGGCCAGAATTGGCTTCGTGGTTTGGGTTAATGTTGTTCTGCGCAAGTATATATTCTACTATTGAATTTTGCCCGCTTCTTGCCCAAAGTAGGGACCTATATTCACTCTGTACAGCCCACGACAGAGGTGTCCGACCAGAATTGTCCCTGGAATTAGGGTCAACTCTTTCTGTTGCAAGCAGTAGTTCCACAACCTTTATCTGGTCTTTTTCTGCAGCCAATGACAGCGGTGTCTGACCAGAATTATCTTTGCAGTCTGGGTTAATGTTCTTCTGCGCAAGGAGAAGCTCCACAACCTTTATCTGCTCTTTTTCTATAGCCCATGATAGAGGTGTCCGACCCGATTTGTCCGTGGAATTAGGGTTGACTCTGTCTGTTGCAAGCAGGAGTTCCGCAACCCTTGTCTGGCCCTTCTCTGCAGCCCATGATAATGGTGTCCGACCGTTATTATCCTCTAAATCGGAGTCGACACTATCCCTTGTGAGGAGTAAATTCACCAGCGTATCATATCCCATCTGTGCAGCAAACAACAGTGGTGTTTGACCGAGATTATCCTTGCTGTTGTGGTCGACACCATCTTTCATAAGTAGAAGCCGTACAACTCCCTCGCGCGCTTTTCCCACAGCACGCCAGAGCGGTGTCCGACCTGTTTTGTCTCTAGGATTTAGATCAATCTCCGTTTCAAGGAGTAGTTCCACTACTCCTTGATGCCCGTTCTGTGCGGCCCATGACAATGGCGTCCAACCATTTTTGTCTGAGAAATCCAGGCGGACACCTTTCTTTGTAAGCAGATGTTTTACTACGCCCTCTTGCCCCTTTCGTGAAGCCCATGATAGAGGTGTCCGACCATAATTATCGCTGGAATTAGGGTCAACTCTTTCTGTTGCAAGTAGAAGTTCCATAACCCCTATCTGGCCTTTTTCTGCAGCCCATGACAGCGGTGTCCGACCAGAATTATCTTTGCAGTCTGGGTCAATGCTCTTCTGTGTAAGTAGAAGTCTCACTACTCCCTGGTGCCCTTTGTCTGCAGCCCATGACAGTAGTGTTCTGCCAGTGTCGTCATAGCCATAACTTCGAGTGTCTGCCACCCAACCTTCGTCGAGTAGTGTTTTCAGCCGTTCTTCATCACCCTCTAGCACCACCGTGAGGAGGAGGTCCATTATTGACCGACCTGTATATTTACCGCAACTAACCAAAAAAGGTATATACTGATCTGGACAAGAAAAGGGAAAAGTGACTTGATCGAGATTTTTCTTCGCGAAATCATCCTTTTCGATGAGCCTGGATTACATGGTTGTTACGTGCATTAGTCACGTGAAGCCATTACAATCCATCATCTGATTGGTCGGTGGTTCTTCAACCCATCAATTTAAGGTGGGGTTGGCAAAGTCAGGCATCACGGTGCGCATCGCTTTTAAGTAGGGGCGGACCCAGGGCGGAGCGGACAGAGAGCAGATTAGAGTGATATAATTGAATCTGAGGCTCGGCAGACTTTAACCGTGCAACAGCCACAAAGTAGTTGGATATGGGATATACCATGCCCTCCCAAATCCCAGATCCCTCGACTTTGACGTTGAGACTTAAACATCACAATGTTACAGTCTTCCTCAACGTTGATCCGAGGCAAACATTGGCGTCCCTTAAAGCTGGGCTTCTCTCCACCCTCCGGCAGACCCATCCTGATGGTATCAACGGCAAGCCACTCCCTTCCTCGCCTTCTCACATTACCCTAGCCGTTCCAGCCAATCTCAACGAAACAACGAACGAATGGGTACGCGTCAGCGACGAGGACCGGGTAGAAGCAAGTTGGGTAAAGGATATGCTTCCGGTGGCCTTCAAGTGGGATGATGGTGGTGGTGATGATGAAAATGAAGCGTATATTATAGGGGATGAGGAAGAGTGGGATGTTGTGATACCGACGTTGTACGAATGGGAGGATGGCATAATGTTCTAAACGGGCGATTCGCGCAGCCTGAGATCTTTTATGTCTGTTCGGTTCGCTACGGATGTGGATCTCTTTAGGGCTTTCTTAAGCAAGCTGGAATGAACAACAGCAAGCCTGCCTCCTAACTTTCCCGACATGGAATGCTACTGGGTTTTGTTTGTTCTTTGAAACATTTGAAAATCTGTTGGCGTGCAGCACGCGAAGCATCCGTATTCCGATCAGAATGGATGTCTGCCTGGGCGAAATAGGAGGATGATATTTGATGAAAGAATGCACGTTTAGTATCTACATATAGGATGATCGTAATAAGCCCACTAAAATGGAAAATAACAACAGATCTCACGAAGCAAATTTGACAGGAAACCTATCAGCGCATTCCATGGCCCGGTAAATGAATATCCTTAGGCGACCTGATCCTGGAGATTTGAGGAGGAAATCATGCTTTGAAATATTAACATATTATTCTCGATAATGACATTGCTTCAGCCTGATAACTTACATTCATCAACTCTTTCAATGATGAAGTGGCCGTCCTTTGAATGAAATGCTTGCAGTGCTCACTAACATCATCTTTTTCTAGCAGAAGGCTTTTGGGATTGCGGCGAAAGGTCCCAGGCTCCTTGAAGCTCACCAATAGCGTGCCTATATCATGGATATCATCTAAATAGGACTGCCGCTGTGGCTTGATAATTGAATCCGCAATGTTTGCTGCATCAGATATAGTTAACATAGCTTCTTTACAAGAAGAAGTAAGTAACTCACCCAGCTTAATACTGCAGTCATAGAACGAAAGGAGAACATTCCTAGTACAAAGCTGCCCATACACAATATTGAGCTCATTATGGATATACTGTATCCCTTGCAAAACCTATAATTGAGTTAATCAAAGTCTTCTTTTAGCTTACTTACAAGGTGACTCACCTCCTTTGCAATTATCGCTAGCTCAATCTCGGTTATTTCGTGCAGACAGGTTGCCTGAATATGATGTAAGGAACTTTCGAGTGATTCATACACTGAATAGACAGAAAGATCGCACACAAAGACGACCTGCAGGCGTACAACATTGGAAGGTTTATCACCCATGACTTTGAGGAGTTGTTCATGCTGGCCCCTGCTTGCATGCATCTTGAGTTTCTTTATGACCACAATATTATGTTCGATAGAGTTGTCATGAGCAACAGTACCCTTGCCTGCCTGGTCTGACTCCCAGAACCGTCGGTATTTCTGCCAAACTTCTTTCTCCGTAACGGTCTTCCTGACTCCATTTGGATGACTGAGGGTTGGATTTGCCTTTGCAACTGTTGCATTTGGTGATGGGTAGACAGTTTCATTTCGCTTCTTGCGGAGCAATTTTGGCTGTAGGGATGATGAGGTGTCACTTTCAGCCTTGGAAGGACTCTCTGCGGTGTGCCCTTCATTTTCGTCAACTTCTGATACTGGTCCTCCCTGGTCCGTGACGAGGCTCCCCCGGGGGGGTTGAAGAGAAAATGGGAGTACAGTGTCACGATATCTGGGACGCCTATTCATCATTTCCTACGACAGATTAATGAATAAACAAGGACAAGTAATCAGACCTGGAGGATCATAAGACATGGACAGCGCACAGAGCAAAAAATAATAAAGCACATGAAATTAGCACGTCGGATAGCAAGTGAATCCTGACCATAAAAACAACTGGTAGGAAGTCCTAATATACTATTCTTAAAAAGGACAGAGATATGTTACTCCCAAAGCACAAGGCTGAACTTTCAGTATCTGCATCCACAGAGACTAATGTTTGACTTGAATAGTATAGTATTCCGCTATCACCAACGTTCCTAGTGGCTGAGCCATAGAGTCAGATAATGCTGTGTACTGATAGTGAATCAAACCAAGCTATAATCCTACGGCAGACTACTAACCAGCCCTGACGCATATTACAGACCTATGCATTTCAGGTTAAGCTCTTTCACTACGCATGGAGACAATAGCCTCAGGTTAATGACGATGTCAGGCGTCTCCAGCCTAACAATACCAATGTTGTCTCCTGTCATAGTAACTGTTTCATGTTAAAAATTAGGTTTGGCTTCGTAAAACATGCGCGGTAATGACGTGGTAAGAATATGAAGACAGCCCTTAAGAGAGCTGAATCTAGATGGATTGCATTAGTAAAGCCTGTACTATCCTGTATTACCCCTAAAGTTACTCTGACTACATACAATAGATAGCCATAGTTCAATTCTGACAGATATCCACTTCTAGGAGCCATATAGTCAGGCCCACTGCCAAGAATTACTACTTCTATTAGAACGTATTTTCCCAAGACAAATCACAGCAGGCTGTGATAATGGGGTCCTCGGCGTAATTACGATCCAAGTGGAAATTGTTTGTAAATTACAATCATATCTGGCTTTACAGTAATATTTACGTAAATCCCGTTGGGTTGTAACAGTAAACGGATACCCAAGGCAGAGCTGGAAAACATGTAAGATTCAACTGCCGCAAAGTTGCCTCATCTATCAACCACGTTGGTTCGTTTTTATTAATATATATAGAGACCATGAGTCCCGATTCAAGAGAGGAGAGTACCATTCTGGCTGGATCAGGGTAACAAATATCATCATGCGGAGACTTAAAAAAGTCTGGATGCGTGAGTAGTCCTTCTATGTCTATGCAGGATTTTGCACTAATAATTATAGCATGGCATCATGGGGCTAAGCCAAAAAGCCATGAAAAACAAATTACTCAGAACGACCCTCCCAAAAGAATCCCTGCTGAAGGAGCTAGACAAAAGTGCTCTCAGAACTTCCGAATGGATCTTCCCCATGGGACCCTGCAGTCAGATATAGACCAGAAAATCTTTTATCCAGATTGGACACTGAGGCCGGAATGGGAGGTATCAATTCTCGGGGTTTGGAGCAAACGTCGCTATCAATATATATTTACTCATAAAAAGACAGGAGGGTCATACTCGGATGTTAATTTGGTTTGGCGTCGAGATTGGTGGGAGTATATCACTGAGGAAATGAGACAGAAGGAGCTGGCTAGAACTAGCAAATTTGCGCCATCTTGGGGAGACGGGGGCGGGTTTCCATGGTGAACAAGTAGGGACTAGGTGCTGCGTACCTTGTTGTGCATTTAGTGTCAGTAATTTCCAAGATTATTTCTCAGAGTGCTGTCATCAAATATGGTCGAAGGCTGCAATCTTGGGGTTGGTCCAAGAAATGATCCCATTTCAAAAGAGTTCATGCCGTATGAAATAGCTTAGGTGAGCAGGGCACAAAATAGGTAATCTGTGGCAGGTGATTTACCTTTGAGGCATGTCTGTGGGAGCTAGAAGTTGAATGATGATTTCAAAGGTAAACATGAATCCTACCTTGTATACTTCCACGTCTTTGATAGCTGATTGAATAATGATACTGATAACATAATATCATGCCAACCTTTAATATCACCTCTACTACAGCTGGTGATGCCCTAGGCCAATCCATGCTGAGTCTGTTCAGAAGTCGTTCTAGAAGCTTTTGGTTTATTTTATGTGATTTATGTGCCCTGAATATAATCGATGCGAGGCCGAATCATGATAACAAGGTAATACAGAAAGGTATGTCGGCAGTGTATTTGGCCATTTTGGATCACAAGCACGATACTTCTCATTTTTATAGTGTCGAGCATATCGAGGGAAGTTAACAGCATGCGCCACCCATTTCATGATATTTTGATTACCAAAACAGATTGAATTCTGGAGCGAGAAAGAATCAAGGGCAAACTTGTGCCCTTTAGACAAGACTACCTACGAACTAACGAATGGCAAGAAGTAAGTATGCTCAGAAAGCAGACTTTCTATGCAGACAACCTTGAAGCAGACGAGGCTATCCCAATGACATGATCACGTGTCTCCTGGAAGCTGCTAGTGGTGAGGGGAGTTGACCACTGCCACCTAACAGGGAGGAAATCCAGGTTCAACCTACTTCTGGAATATAGCTTTTGAGTTCTTCACCATCTTCAACTTTGGGAAGGATAATCGAAACATCCGAGCACACCATCCCAATTATGCACTGTCTCGTCTGTCCCCTTAATATTAGTAATTGACAACCACTTAAAACTAAACAAGAATACTGACCAAGATCAACACATCCACCATCAACTTCAGGGTAATCATAACAGGCTTGGGTTCCCACAACCCGCACCCAACTACCAGGAGCATAAAACGCATTTCCCCTATAAGTTGAATTAGCACCCACTCATCACTACAGACTTCCCTCATTTTACCCTTTTGCGGGATAAACCGTCCGATTATACGGGTCATCTGGGTCATCTGACACCGCATAACACTCATTTATATTGAGGGTTGTCTCTGACAGCGTCCCATTCATACGCGTACATTTTGCTGAAAGTATGAATGGTGCTTCAACAGAAGAGATGTTGGAACAAGTCCTCGAGAAATTCCCTGGGTCACCAAGGCAAAATCTTGCCCAACTGCTAATAACTACCAAGCTAGGTAAGAACAACATGATATAGAGAAATTCTGAGTCAAGTTACCTGCTAAACTCACTGTGGTTGGAAGTCTTTCGGCTCTTATAAGCAGTGGCCGCCGCCCCTGGAACAAGGTATTATATTGTTAAGAATCTACACCAACAGTGTAAGTTACATCAAAGGGAGTAAGACGCTTATTGAAATACAGAAATATTCCGTCTTTTTTTGCCGTATTATTTTGGCACAGCCCAGACACAAAGTAGGCGACCAGGTCATCAGTCACCTAGTAATGATAGTATTCTATAGGGTGAATTCATGACACAAAGACCAACCACCACAACCTCTAATTCGTATGTTCTCTACTGTATTAAAAAGAGCATTTCCCTACAAGCTGATTGATGGTCCTTATATATTTTTAAGAATTTTTGTTGGATTTCTATTGAGGTTTGAAGTTATTGATGCTGGGCGGGTAGCGATGGTACAAAAATCAAATTGGGNNCCCAATTTGATTTTTGTACCATTATTATCCAGTATATCAACCACTCCCTTTCTGTCTATAATTTTTTGATAATTGAATAATTAACTACTAAATTATATAGTATTTTTAATAACAGCCTCTTAAGTATTCTATATAGATAGTACTTAGTGACCCTAATTTTAATACTTTACAGAAGTGTCACAGTACGATCCCGGATTACTATTCTGCCAGCCCTGGCCGCCTGCTATATAACTCGGCTGTATGTTCCGCACGGGGGTCACGTGATACTGACTAAAGTAGTGACCCCCGGGGGGCACAACCTTTTATATTACAGAGTATTAGTTATTTAGACTGCCGTTGTGCTCTTAAGTTATTGGTTTTTTTAATCTATATACCAATATTATATCGACACTCTGGCAAGCATACATCGGTCTTACATCAATACTATATTGATATCATAGGATTTCAATGGGGGCCCCATGGGGGCTGACCGGGGTCGCAGTGGGCACCGGCCGTGGTTGCGGTCACGACTGACCGCGTCGTAGTGGGCACCAGCCGGGGGCACGGTCACGACTGACCGGGGCAGCCCACCCAGTATCCTTAACCTCTATACTCACATTGCGGGCCCTGTTTAATAACCGGTACCAACTTCCAGCAGGGCAGGCCCCCTGGTTCCGTGCCTACATCTGCTGTTATCCTCAGTTACTGGAAGCTTCTAGGGTCCCAAAACAACCAGGTCTATAGAAGATAAACCGAAACACCGCTCTAGAGATGGCCAGTTAGCAGTTTATTATCGAAATGCAGTGGTCAAAAATGCAGCAGAAAAATGATTTTTGGCCGGTATTTTGGACCACTGTATTTCGTGCCGTGAGCCCACCTGCCCAGCATCTTTTATATGTGGAGATGGTCCGAAATGCAGTGGTCGAAAATGCAGCAGGAAAATGATTTTCCTCCAGTATTTTAGACCACTGCATTTCGGACTATCTACCAGGCCATTTACTACCTTTTGTCATAGACATAGCAGGGTTTAGCTAAACCACTAAGCTAAAAAGACCAAAATATCGAAACTCTTGTTCGAAACGCCTAACCACCACCTATATATGATGTTATCGTAACACTTTTTCTGAGTGTGGATGGCCCGAAATGCAGTGGTCGAAAATACAGCAGGAAAATAATTTTTGGCCGGTATTTCAGACCACTGCATTTCAGACCATCTACCAGGCCATTTACTGCTTTTTCTGAGTGTGGATGGTCTTAAATGCATTGGTCGAAAATACAACAGGAAAATGATTTTTGGCCTGCATTTCGGACCACTGTATTTTGTGCCATGAGCCCGGCTGCCTAGTGTCTGTGTATGTGTAGATGGTTCGAAATGCAGTGGTCGATAATGCAACAGGAAAATGACTTTTGGCCTGCATTTCGGACCACTGCATTTCAGACCATCTACTAAACTATCTATCCCCTTTTCTGAGCGCACATGGTCTAAATTTCTAAAATACTGTTCTAAAATACAGACAGAAAATCATTTTTAGTCAGTATTTTAGATCACTGTATTTTATGTTATATAATGGGCTTTCTGTTGACTTTCATAAATGTGGATGGCACGAAACACAGTGGTCTGAAATACAGACAGAAAATCATTTTTAACCGCTATTTTAGACCACTGTATTTTAGACCACTGTTACATTCCTTTCCTTTCCTAGCAACGTAGCCACCAGAACCGACCGCGCACCATTTCTGGTATGTTCCAAACTTTGTCTCTATCGTATCCAAGGTCTTAGATCGAGATGTTCGTCCGTCCTTTGTCAAACAACACCAAGCTATTGGCTATATCTCGCGCCGAGTGCAGTAGTAACACTTCTTCACAGTATCAGATTGGTGTGGATCATCGCACGAGTTGCTTGGAGTAAGTTGTTTGGCATCTTGTATTGAGGCATAACGCTCATACTAGGATTGACCAAGTATTCAAGTAAATATACACAAGAATGAAATACCGCATTTATTTTATGTTTCGTATGAAAACAAAATATCACGCCCGCCCTTCTCTTAGCGCTGTCCGCTCAATAAAAGAACTATACTAAGTTCTTGGCGGCGGGGCCAACAAACAATGGACAAGCATTTGGGAGTCAGACCGATTTCGAAGATCACTGTATGACGAATGTTCAGCTGTGGCGTGTTGAGATCGCAGCGGCCAAGATTCCTGCAGAGGTTGTCTACGCTGGTCCTCTTAGAGAAATACAAGCGGGGCAGTGATGATGTCTCACTACATCCAATTTTCTTTTTCTTTCTTTACATGTTAATTTTCCATAAATGCATTATTGCTTTCGTTGTACTCTCATCATTATATACTGCACCATGGCTAGGTCACCCAGCCCGGAGACTGGTCCGGGACGGAGAATAAATCAAGAATGAAACTAGCATATGTTTGCAAAGTAGAAGGTAAATACAGGAATACCATGGCTAATTAGGGTAATATCGTAACAGAAACAGTTTCATTATCGAAAAGACACGCTTTAGAGGGGTGAGGCCAATTTCCCATTACGTCCTCAACGGCAAGATGGGTTGTCCATGGGTTTTG
>NVQI01000406.1:0-13993 GCA_002894705.1 Aspergillus sp. ATCC 12892
CTTATAACGGGGTTTTACTGTAATATCTCAAAGTTCAGAGATCTCTCTGCACGTCAGTTACGTCAAAGTAATTCTAAATAAGTGCCGGAGATCTTCGGGGTTTCAAAGTTTATTGCCTTGCAGCGATGAGGCTTCAATAAGTTCAGAGATCTTCGGGTAATCCCGAAAAGAGAATAAGATACAGAAACCCCGTAAACGTATTACAGTTTCATTGTTTTAAATACCAATTCTACAAACCTTACAAAAAGTTAAAAACATCATCTCTAGGAGTTCTATGCAATGCAATATAGTAACATTATTTGAGCTTGGTATTTTTCCACAAGGGGAAGAATGAACGATTCTAGACCAAGCAGATATTCTGGCCGCTGTAATGGATGCCGTATAGCAGAAGGCATGTGAGGGATCCAAATGAGACAAGTCGTGGAGAATGTATGCAGTGAGCTCAGTAAACGCACCTCCAAGAATGGCACCTCATCACATTTGGCAAGGGTTATCGGCATGTCTATTCATGTGGCTGGCTGGCCGACTTTCTTGACCGACCAGATTCAGTAACGTGGAAATATGCTTGGCTGCTAGTGAGATTGATCCCTCCCTGTGAGGGGAGATTATACGCCCAAAATTGGAGCTCTGTTGATACGACTCTAGTCTTGCCTTAGCAACGAATATTCGATATCACTGTTCATTTTCAAAGAGACAGGCGCATTGTCCGGCCTCATCTTCAGTATCCTTTCGCAGACAAAAGGCCTAGGAAAGAGGAAAATACCGTCACTATGGACCTGGAGCCGTGGGGACCGCTTTATCGCAAACAAGACCAAGATGAGAGTCTGGATAATATCGCAGTTGTATCCGGAGATATTCCCTCACCTCACTCGAAGAATGGACCATCACAGACTTCCACTTTTCATATTCCCCGGGATTCTGATCTCGCCAGTGACATCCCGTCGGTGCCTACAGCCCTGGTCATTGCATGGGGCCTCATCCTGTCCAGCCTTACTGGAGATGAGGTGGTTGGCTTCGACTTGTTACCGTGCCGGGGAGACTATCGGGACTTGGGCGCGAGATCATATCACTTTCTTCTCAAGTTTGGCCACTGTGAATGGTCCAGAGAAGCTGCGACGACTGGGGTGGATCTGGGGAGTGCCTCTTCGGAAGGGTTTCCCCAAGGCATGGGCGATCGTTCCCAAACAGCCCCTAATCGATTCCGAAACGTCTTGATAATCAAACAACGTTCCGACGCTACTGGGGACAGTGGTTCCCTAGAAAGCCCTCCTCTGGGGAACGTTGGTAGAGGCGAAGCCGCAGATGCCTTTCGAGCAGACATGTTCATTGCCATACAATGTGATATCGGTATGACTGGTATTGATGTGCGTTGCTCATTTGATCCAACCTTTTGGACCAGCGAGAACATCCGCATGATACTGTTGGATCTATCTCGGAACTTCAAAGAAGTCATGCGATGTGGTCGTGACGATACTCCTCTAACGTGTCTAGAGGGAATTAACCCCAAGAGCCTAGATCGCGTGCTAAGGAGGAATATCATCCCACCTCCACCCAAAATGGAAGCCTGCGTGCACCACAGATTCCAGGCTCGATGCCGGCAGAATCCATCAGCGTTGGCTATCGATGCGTGGGACGGTCAACTGACGTATGCCGAGCTCGATTCTCTTTCCTCCCAACTGGCCTCCCGGCTCGTGTCCTCCATAACCATTTGCCCCCGTGGATTCATGGGTGTGCTGATGGAGAAGTCGGTCTGGGTCCCCGTAGCCATCCTAGCCATTCTGAAGGTGGGCGGCGCATTGGTTCTCTTGGATGGTTCACAGCCTCTCCAGCGCCTCAAGATTATTTGTGCCAAAACAAAATCCCAGCTCGTTCTATCATCAGCCCAGTACAGAGAGAAAGCGAACACGTTGGGGCCACCCGTATTCCTAGTGGAGAAGAACCAGTCAGGCCTAGGTCAGGCTACAGAGAACGATGGTCGTCCATCGTTCCTGGAAGACCATCCGCAACCGCAGTCGCAACCGCAAGACACGCTGTATGCTGTTTTTACTTCCGGCTCGACCGGGGAGCCCAAGGGAGCCATGGTGGACCATGGGGCGTTCTGCACCATGTGTGGTCCGCAGATGGGTGCCCGTCCCAAGACCAATGTGTCACCCCGGGTATTCCAATTTGCTCCTCATGCATTCACGATTAGCATCTTGGACTATCTAGGAACCTTGCTCCAAGGAGGCTGTGTATGCGTACCCTCTGAAGAGGAATTGCGGAACAACATGGCCGGCGCTATTGAAAGCCTCAGTGCCAATACCGTGACAATGACTCCATCAATGGCACGGGTGTTGGATCCCCGACAGACACCTTCTCTAAAGATGGTGCTATTGGCCGGAGAAATGATGGCCCAGTGTGATCTGGATAAGTGGAGCCAGTGTGTCCGGCTCATGTCCCTCTATGGGCAGTCTGAGAATGCTGCTGGCTCGATGATTTCAGAAAAGTCCATCGTTCCACGTGCTCCAAATACATTCGAGACATTAACTCCCGGCTACCAATGCTGGATTGTGTCTCAAGATAATCCTCACCGGCTGATGCCTCTGGGTGAAGTCGGGGAATTGTTGCTCGAAGGGCCGGCCCTGGGGCAAGGTTACATGAACGATCCGCTCCAGACGGAGGACAAATTCATCTGTCGCTCATTCTGTCTCGAATATGCTCACTCAGGCAGCCCTCAAAGCTACCGGCTTTTCAAGACTGGTGATCTCGTGCGCTACACACCGGCGGGTGAGATAGAGCTCCTGGGGCGCAAAGGGGCCGAGGTCAAGCTCAGAGGCCAACGCATTGACCTCACTGAAATAGAGCACCATCTGAGGCGCCTCTTCCCAACTGCGACCCGGGTGGTGGCCGACGTTATTGTACCCTCGGACGATATCGACGGCCTTCACCCGGTGTTGGCTGCATTCGTCCAGGTTGACTCAGAGAGCCGTACTGGCCAGTCTGAGGAAGCGACTTTTGCTTCTCCAAGGCCCGAGTTCCGTGCGGAAGCAAAGGCCGTACTATCGGGTCTTTGCCAGACCATTCCTAGTTACATGGTTCCCATGACAATCATTCCAACCGAGGCATTTCCGTTCACGGCCACGGGCAAGCTGGACCGGCGGTCTCTTCGCCAGTGTGCCTCTGCCATGTCCCGTAATGACTTACTCCAATATGTCACCGATGATAGAGGGCCTGTGGTGACTGCTGTGACTCCAGTAGAGATCATTATTCACGATGCGTGTGTGGAGGCGTTGGGTGTCTCTTCCGACCAAGTTGGCATGCTGGATAGTTTCCCAGACCTTGGCGGAGATTCTCTAGCTGCTCGCCGCATGGTATCAATATGCCGTACGAAGGGGTTGGAGCTGGCAGTGGCGGATATCCTGGCTCATTCTTCACTGACCTCACTGGCAGAGAAGTGCTCTGCCGGAGGTGGCAGGGCAAAACAGATCGCACAAGGAGTAGAGCCGTTAGATCCTTTCTCCACAGCCAAGGGAGAATTTTTGTCTCATCTTCCCAGCTTCCTGCCGAACGCGGACATGATCGCAGACGTCTTTCCTGTGCAGGGGGCACAACGCCGGGCAGCCAGGGCAATTGACACGTTTATCTTTCGTCTGTCAGGCCCAGTAGATCCTGACCGGCTACGAGATGCGTGCCAGGTCCTCCAACAGGAACATCTGGCCCTTCGATCCATCTTTGTGCCGTTCAGTGGGAAGTTCATGCAAGTCGTGTTGCGAGCACCACCTCTCGACTTCACTCGCCGACTTCTGCCAGACGGAACTGATCTTGTCAAATGGGCTGAGTCAATCGGCCAAGCGGACAAGACTCAGCGACCTGCGCCAGAAGAGTTTGTCGTGCGGTTTACTCTAGCAGAGACCGCCGGGACTCCAGACTGCAGTATCTTTATGATGCGGCTATCGCATGCCCAGTACGACGCAGGGTGTCTAGCCCGCATCTTTTCTGACCTCTGGGCCGTATACGAGCAAAAGCAACTCGTCGTCAAGTCTGACTTCGGCCAATACGCGCGTAGGGCAGTACAGCAAACTCACCTTCCGAGCATGGAGGCATTCTGGCGCGACCTGCTTGCTGGTACCACTGGTTTGACACCGCTGCCGGTTACAGGAATCTCGGCGGAGGAAGAGAGAACCATCATTGTTCAACAACGTGTGGAATTAAAAGAACAACCCCCCACTGGCATCTCGATGGCTACAGTCGTCAGGGGGGCTTGGTCATGGGTGCTACACCAGCAGACCGGGAACACGGTCGTAGTCTTCAACGAAATGCTCAACGGCCGCGATGTAGTGCCACTGGAGGACACCGAACCCGTCGTCGGGGCCTGTCACTCCATTGTTCCTGTCTGTGTTCATTTTCCCCTTCCCCAATCGAGTCGGACTCCCAGGGAACTCCTGTCGGCTCTGCAGGAACAGCACTTGGCGTCGCTCACCTTCACCACTCTGGACAGAGACTACCTCATCCAAAACTGTACGGAATGGACTAGTCACCAGTCAGGATTTATCCTGGCCTATCAGAACTTCCCTGAGATTTGTGACCTAGTGATCGGGGAAGATCTGTCTTGTCAATGGGCGTCTCAGGTGCTTGATCTTGCTGAGCCCGGTGAGGCTTGGGTGACAGCAACTCCTCTGCCAGGAGCTTTGCAGCTCACTCTACGCGTGTCCACTGCAGCAATGGACGAGCAAGAGGCTAATGCATGGATTTCAGCGCTGGGTCAAAGTATCATTCGGTTTCTTGATTCCCCTGATAGTCTTTTATAACCGTCTCGGACTCCTATCGATCGTATTCTGAAGTAGGACTTTTCCTATAGAATGTATCTTGGTGAACAAAGAGTACCGCATCGACCTCTACTGCATTCCCCTTGTGAGAGAGTTCTCTGAAGGATAAAGCTGATATTGTGTTATGAATTTTAAAAACAAACTATCTATCTAAACGGCTCTGAATGTCATCAAAGATTAGAATGCTGAGTTGACGGTTTCACCTAGTGCACCATCCCGCAAGGCTTGATAGATGACTGAAATCCAACCTCCAACGGTCTTTTTGTCCCTGCCGTCAATACTGTTAACGGATGGCTCGCCTTCTACCGGATGCTCGATGAAGCCCCGATGGAATGGAACGTGCAGTTGATGGCGAACAGCGGCATAAATTATCCTGGTTCCAGATCCCAGATACTCTGCAGTATTCTGGGCTTTGCAGAAGTCCTGTAGCACAAGTACGTATGCCTCCTTAATACTTGGAATGACGCTCTCCTTCCATCCATTCAAGACTTGGATGAGGCACACGTCACTGCGCTCTTGCCGGTCAACTCGTGTCAGGTAGCGGAGAATCGTGGGTAGAAGGATATCGATCACCTTCTCACATCGATCGTGAAGGTCTAATCGTGCAGTCGACTCCCAGGCGCTCGGGCTCTCTTCGGATACACGTTGACATGCTTCCTGCAATTCTTCGTCCCTTATGAAGTTGCAAAATGCGCCGGTTAAACTATGAACCAGCAAGGGTTGTAGGATCTTGAAGAAGCTTAGTTGTAGGACACGGAGGTCGAGGGCCTGGCATGCGACGTAAAGGGAGCATGCTGTCATCATTGAGACCAGATCCACGGCCTGCATGGTATACCGGGCGGACACGAAGGCCAGGGAGTTCAGAGCCTGGTTATGCATCTCGGCAGTCTGCACATGGGTACTGACTGGATTGGCCAGGTATGCCAATTCAGCCATGTAGGCTGCCATGTTGATATCCACCCCTTTCATCGTAAATGATAGACTGGGGTCGTCTGCCACCAGATTTGTGGGCAGCCCGTTGTTGAGATTCGGATCGATCATTTCCGTGCATTGAGTGAACAGCAGCTTTCCAATCATCTGCAAGGCCAGCCGCGTCTTCTCCATGGCCGACGTCACGGAGGTAGCTTGGAAGTTCCCTCCCGAGTACGTTGTTCTTGCCGCACTGTCGACCAGAGGATTATCGGTGGTCGAATTGAGCTCGATGCCAATTTGATGGTCAGCCAGGAGGAGGTCCTCAAGCTGGGGACCAAGCCACTGACTGGCAGTCCGTAGTGAATATCGATCCTGGGCCAGCCCGGTCCTCACCGTTGTCGCTTGCTCGCCCCGTGCAAGCTGAGAAGTCTGCAGGAGGGAGAGAACATTGGTTGCAACTTCCGCCTGGCCGTCGTGAGGACGTACTTCGGCGATAAAGGGATGAAAGCTTTCCGTACTACCTTGTAGGGCTTCGACAGACAGTGCAGTGACAATCTGTGCTAGCAGTGCGAGTTGGTGTGTCTCATACAAAGCCAAGCTTGCCACAGCGGCCGATGCTGCTGTCCCGTTGACTAAACCCAGGCCTTCCTTCGGTCCCAGGGTCACTGCTTTCATTCCAATCTTTTTCAACGCGTCCTGCGCTGTGACCACGTCACCACCCACTCGGACAAAGATTCCCGGATTCCCTTCCATCGCCCCGGTCACATAGGCGAGCGGCATCAGATCTCCAGACGCGGAGATCGTTCCTCGCAGGGGTACCACGGGAGTGGCATTCTTCTGGAGCAGCTGTAACAGTCCATTGATCGCAGGTAAGGACACCGCTGAATGCCCCTTTACCACGGAGTTACAGCGAACAAGCATCGTCGCCCTTACCCATTCTGACGGCATCGACTGGCTTCCGTGCACAGTGTTGCTCCCGTCATTGCCGGACGCAGTATCCTTACTGGTAAGGATTCCGCTCTGGAGTAGTTGAAGCAGAGACTTCTGTAAAGTGATGACATGGTCGGTCCGTGAGTCGGCACTGCCCCCAAAGCCCGTATTGACGCCTTGCCTCGTTCAGTTTCTTGGACACAAAAGATCGACACTCAATGAGGTATTTCTAAACTTACCATAAATGGGGTGTCCGTTAGCAAGACATTCCCTCAGTGTTAATACACTGTTGTTGATCCCGTTCAGTGTATCGCTCTTCTGTGTCAGAAACGGCTGGCAAGAGAATCTGCCCGTCATTGATATCGTTAGCAAAAGCTATCTGCAAAGCTCGGATTGGTAGAAAACATACTTGGACACAGCCACTACAGTAGCCAGCGTAAGACTACTTCCATCGACTTCTAGTTCAACATCCTGAATGGCCGCGTTGAGGTCGTTGAAATGAGCCCTCGCCACCTCCTGGTGACTGTGATACAAATATTTACTCGGCATTGCGCTTGTATACTTTACGATCCGTATCAGTTCCGACCCTGCAAGCGTTTGCCTCTTCTAAGTAAATATAGTGATAAAGTAGAAAGGAAAATAAAAGGGTGTTGTAGCCAGGGGCATCGTAAGACATGCCTGTCGCTTTAATATGTTGTTGGCGAGACCCCGTCAACTAACTTGAATAGTCAAGAAGGTGCAGAATAACATGCATTCGCCCCCTTGCACATTCCATACGATTAACCAAGGTTTGGCTCACTGATCGATGATCATCTGGGCGGGTACGTATCACATTTTCTAGCTCCTGCATCTGCATGCATGCTACATTTCATTTGACATTCTGTCTTTCGCTTCCAGTTGACTTATTCCTGATACTGTAGAGAGTTCCATGAACTACACCGCTCATTCCAGGTCATATCCCAGTAAATGAAGTAGGAAACACTCTTTCAAACTCTATCAACACAAGAGGCAAGGGGAACTGGCTAACAGCTACCATTCGTTCGCCTTGATCATGCCGACGCCTCGCTTGAGGGATTGCAATCTAGACGGCTGATTCAGGTACGTATTGAGAATACTAAGACAAAATAAAGCCGCCTTATCAATTCTCTTATATCAAAATCATTCACTCAAGATTGATTCCTCTCTACTTCATTAAATCTTTACCCGAGACGTGGCATGAACCGCATGAGAGTAGGATAGCAAGAGAGGTCTGACCTGTATAAACCCATACTCTACGTCACCCTCTTAAGTTTCACCCGAAATTCGATTCCCACTGCCTGTCTTCTCCCATCACCGTTCAACAGCGAATATTCAGACATCCACTACAGTCACATACCTTATAGACTTCCGTTCCCCAGCACTGTAGGAAGCCCTGAGTACTCGTCGATTGATGAGAGATGTGCTGTTCCGCGAGTATATGTGAATATGATCAATGTTAAGTGAAGACTCCAGGGCTGCACGGCAATTGATTAGCACATAACACACAAGCAGGGGACGGATCGAGTCCTCTTCATAAGCCAAACAAGGTAGACGATTGGGGCCGTAATACAATCATAGTGTACAAGGCCATCATCTTCTTGAACTGCGTCTCCACCGCGGAGAACATAGGTGTATTTGACATCTTTGTTCAATACACCATGAAGGGATGCGTAATCGTCGGCTGTCTTCTTGACTTGCCCTTCAATGACCTAATTCCCATCCAGGATATCGACATATAGCCATGTTGTCTGCAACAGCGCAGATGCAGTATCCGGCTAACGGAGCAGTGCTGCAACAAAATCCATCGTGTGACCTATATAGACAGTCAAGGTAACCTGGGCCTTCGTACCCTCGGTATGTCGTTCTTTAGAGTACAGATAGCGCTTGTCCAGACGATTACCCGTCTCGGGGGTAGTCGAGCTGCCAACAATCTGTGAAGCTAGAACACGACCCATCGACCACTATCGAGCAACTCTTGTAATGTGGAGTGAACATGGTCAACGCGGGATTAGAAGCCAATGATGGTTTTGACACCCTTTTCCTTGGCCAATTGGGCCAGTTCTTTCGACTCTTTGGTGGTCGTGCACCGAGCCCACTCGACATAGACGTCCTTGCCTCGCTCAGTGGCAGGCTTGAAGAGCTTTTAGTGCAAGAAAACGACGACGACGCACACGACTAGATCGACAGTATCAGAGTCGCACATTGACTCCACTAAGTCGTAAGCTTTAGCAGACATGAGGTTGTATTTGCTGATAGACTTGTTACCGCTTTCAAGGGAGGAGTTGCACACAGCCGTGATAGTATATTTTGAGGAGCTCTGGAGATATGGGAGGTGAGAGACTGGTGCCCAGCCGCCATCGGCGAAAAGGCCGATCGACCTAACACAAACCGGCAACTTTGAGGACAACACCTTCATGCTAGTAGTGAGATCTTTCTGATGGTGGTAACTGGAGGAACCCGTTCCTTATATGCTACGTCACTATCCAGAGTAATTAAGTGAACAAAATTACTAATCCTCTGCGCGGAATTTATATTCCAGCGAGCCGTTGACAAAGCAGAGACGATTTATCTTGATAGGATAACTCCTACATAGGCCTCAATTGTATCGGTGGGCCCGTTCATATGTGTGTGGGTCGTAGATGGAACTTAGTTTCCTCACAAGTGGTACCCTTCTTCTACTACTAAAATAGGAGGGAAATGGATAGAAAATCCTATGATCAATTAAAACTTCGTGTTTCTAAGCATCTCAATACCCTAATGAGCCGTCTAGACTGCGATTCCTCAAGCAAGTCGCTGAATGCAGAATACGCCCAATTCCCGCGACGTTGGAGCTAAATAATGAATTAGTAGTAACAATACACATTTCGAGATAGATACTGACATGCCCTGTACCAGCCGTCATGCTTCCTACTTCTGTCCATTGCCCCAAGGAGCCTCTTCGAGACATAAGAAATCTGCCGAATTTTAAGATCAGTAACTAATAAACAATATCATTGATTCCATGCCTACCTGACCTCAGATCAAGGCCCCAAGTCTACTTGAGTTTCCAATAACCTCACACCGTCTGCTGGTGATATCTGTTCTCATCAATCCCTGATCCTAGCTATTGTTCGCACGCTTCGTATTTTTCTGTCACCCCGTCCAACGAGTCCGTCCAGGAAGTCACGTTGTCCATTGCATTAGATGGTCAGGTTCTTGGCCACTCATTGTGTAGATATCTGCCTATAATATTGTCGGCTGTCGGGAGATCAAGGAGCTCTGGTGTGAGAGGATGAAAGGTTGGATTCTGACAGGTAGCTCATAGGCGAAGGAGCCCGACCCAAACGAAGCTTCCAGTGGTCAGCAGGGGGGTCTCGATCGAAATAACTGCGTCGTCCACCAAGACTGGGTTCGCAATAACAACTGTCCACATCTTCAAAGTTTGCAAAATCAGTTGCATCTCTCTCAGAGCCCTCAGAGACGTAGAAATGTAGATTAACGATGATGTTGCCTATTAGTAAAATCATTTGCTTGGCAGTTGTACTTTCCTGCAACGCGCGAGTTGCTTCACTAAGCCCTTCAATCATTTCGGCGTAGTTCTGCGCGATGTCTGTGACTTGCCCCCGAAGTTGCTCCTGGCCTCGGGCATCTTTACGGAACCATTCATTTGCTTCATCGAGTCGTTTCTCAGTCACCAGGGGATCATTTCTGTAAGGCAAAGACCATGCGGTTGGTTTATGCACCATTGATTCGGAGAGCCCAGGTGGAGGTCTTATGCGTTTGCTGGTCATTAAGTTTAAATATCCTGGAACGCCCGTCGCGGGAATTGCCTTCCATCTTTCAGTAAAATCAAACCAGATAGGACCCAACCCCAACGGTTGCTCAGTCACTTCTAACTGACAGGTTGCGCTGGAATCTACTTTTCCCGAATTGATTGAATCTGTGGCTGCTGACTCGCCGCTTAGATTAGAAACACGTGCATGCGAGCTGTCCATAGTCGTAGTTCCCTGGATTTGTGCATCGTATGCTTCCATTTGTGCAGGCGAGACTTTGTCCTGATCCGCAGTAATTTGCTCATACACAGCACTTTTAAGGAATATAAACTTTTCTTCGTCAGTATAGCCTTTGTCATCTTCAAAAGGGCTATAAAGCTCAGGGTATGGGGTATCAGCACGAGGCATCTGTGGAGCATCTATATCATTCGAAAGCGGAGAGCAGGACAATGCCGACGTCTGTGACTGACACTCCATCACTGGTGTACTTGGCTTAGAGCTCGATACATGCTCATACCCAGCACCCAGAGAGGGATCCCATGAGATAGATGAAAAATCTCTCGAACGATCTTCATGTGGCTCTGAGGGCGATGGATGTAGATTTAAAAAGCTCTCATGAGCAACAGTATGATCATAGCGAACAGGTACCGATTCGTAAGGAGACCGGTTGTCCGGCGTGTCGAAACTGGCGCTGTAGATATTCAGGGAGTTCGTCATGATATTACCCTCAGCTATGAAGTTCTGGTTGTAAAGGTTGGGTTGCGGTACACCCATGAAAGAAAGCCCACTGGAGATCGAATGTAGATTTGTCGACCAGGGAAGGTGCTCCGAGCGGTGATAGTCATCATCTCTCAAGAATGGGCTCTCCGATATGTAGCTATGTTGCTGTGAATGTGAGTAGGGATAGGAGTAGCCGTAGGTCTGGGAATAATTAAGAGGATTCTCTTGGTAGTGAATAATGTCTGCGTTCGTCGGCCATGCCTCTTCCCCACACTGTACTTCTGAACTATGATTGTACGATTGCGAATGAAACTGGGAGGATGCCGAGGACCCTTCACTGTGCTTCTTCAAATTACACTCACCACTGTGCGCACGATGAAGGGCAGATAATCGAGAGCGAGGCTTGCTTTGGCCCGGTCCGAAGAGGGTCATGGGGGTTTGACTGTCCTTGCTACCGCTGTCTTCGGTGCTTTCTAGTTGCAAAGGCTTCCAGGACTTATTGCCTTTATTTCGGGGGTGTGCCTTGGCAAATTTTGTCAAGCAGATGGCCTGTGACGACGGCAGATCATCAAGATTACGCAATTCATAAACGTCATCCTGGTACATAGGGGCCTGTATATTTCTGGACCGAAAGGTCTGGCTGTGAGGCCTCCCGAGGGGTCTTCTAAAGGCCATTCCCGATGCGACGTGATTGTCTTCGGAAAATAGAGGAGGGACAAGGCTCTTTGGGAGAGAACGTGCTTTTTCTGGGAGAGAGTCAGGCAGCGTGATCGAGTGTGGTGAGGATTGTGAGAGACTATTCGAAAGCGGAGTTTGTGGAAGGAAAGATGAGAAGCGCCGAATCTTGATGTATTTGGCGACTGGTTCAACGGGAAAGGCGCTGTCTGTTCTGATGGGTGTGAGCTGGGGTGCTAGTGTTAGTGGAGAGAGACGCGACCCAGAAGACTAGACGATGATTAGGAATTAGAATGCGCGCAAAGATCGCGAAGAATTGCTAGGTACTGACTAACATGTAGCGAGTCGCACTTTGACGCAGGCCTTGGCCATTCACTTGAAGATGGCGTGACGGCTCTGTTGTCGACATGATGAAATGGACTAGTGGCACTGGGGATTGGGCGACAAGCGCCCAGAGGAGCTCTTCCTGGCGCGATGTTCTCAATGGTCACTACGGCCTTCTTCCTGCGAGACTTTTGTCCTGGTGTAGAAGTTGGGATCAGCAACAAAACAGAGGCACTAGATCAGTCTCTGCGGGGGAAAATGCCTTACGACGACGGTTTTTTCTGGTCCTCACTTCACCCGACATCTCAACACTGAGCCATTCCAATGTATTCCATGAGGTCAACAGTTTATTTGTTGGATACGCATCAAACGATATTTTAGCAAGTGTACGTGTGTCTGCGAGGCAATTTATATTGTAATGTGTTGTGGTTCATGTACAACGAATTAGACAGATGTGCATCTCTCGCATTAGAGAAAAGATAAGGAAGGTACAGATCGGCGATACTGGTAGAGATCTCCAAGTACTCATGTGGGCTAGTAGTAGGAAGGAGTTAGATTCTACTGTTTCGAGAAGCAACAATTGCTAGGCATATATCCAACTCTGGAAGTATTGAAACAAACCCATTTAATTAGTGATGGCGTGAGCACGGCAATTTATTATATCTTTCTGATTATGTTAAGACAGCAGGAAAATCACTTTGGCAAATTCGATACAAGAAACAACTTCAGAAGCGCAGATACACACCTATTATTGAACGTTATTTACCATTGGCTACGCTGCGTACCGCCTGCAGGGGATCGGTTCTCTGACTCAAGGGTACGAGAGCCCAGTTTACTCGGATCATGACCATAAGCACCTTCACTGTGCCGGCCAATGCCGGATCCAGGCGTGTTGTAGCTGCTGCCTCCTGGTGCACCACCAGGGGAACCATAAGAGTTCGTGCCTGAACTATAACGGCCAGGGCCAGATCCATAGCTACCATAGCCGCCAGTTTCTGCCTGAGAACCAAGATCACCGGTCCCTGCTCCATAATGACCCGTACCATGATGAGAGCCATACTCCCCAGCGCCTGTTTCATAATTGCTAGCATTAGGGCGGGAGCTATACTCTCCAGCACCAGGCTTATAGTTACCCGCAGTTGGATGGGAACCATACTCGCCGGCAGCAGGACGAGAGCCATACTCACCAGCATCAGACTGATAATTGCCTGTGTTAGGTTTGACGTAATTAGTAGTTTCAGATCCGTAGGTGCCCTGGCCAGTTTGAGATCCGTATGTGTTGGTGCTAGAGCCATAGCTGCCCGCGCCCGTCTTCGATCCATATTCGTGAGATCCGTAGTCGCCGGTATTGGACCCATATTTATTGCTGGGTCTAGATCCATAGCCAGCATCTGATTCGTATTTTCCAGCATTAGAACTTCCAGCCTGGTTACGATGCTCTAAACAAGAAATCCTTTGTCAGTAACGGTAGATATGGATTCTCACAGAAGGTAGATCTCATACCCTTTGAATCGTGGTGATGGCCAGTCACAGCATCTTTAACCTTGTGAAGGAGATGCGACATTGTGGAGTGCTGTGGTGTAGAAGGTCAATTCTTGAATGGGATGTAAAATAAGCTTTGTAATGTAGTGTTTGCAGTTCATGAACAGATATCTTTGAGAGCGTAGACACCTAGCTGTGGTGATTGATATATATACTTTAACAATGGGCGATTGTACACCTTATAGTACACTGACGCCATATAGTCAGATTTGCAAAGAAAAGTGATGGAGGGGTCAAAAAATGGTTCAATTTGGGACAATGACGTTGGATGTCTTCATCAAGCCTTTGTTCTGTGTACTGAGAAACCCCGTTAGT
>NVQI01000041.1:0-75871 GCA_002894705.1 Aspergillus sp. ATCC 12892
GAGGTCCATCCTATCACGGCATCGATGGAATATGCCCAGACCTGGTGATTACCAACCCAAAGCCTAAATGCACATGTAGAGTATCAGCTTCTTCTATATTGCCAGTATTAAGTGAAAGGGTTGTCTGTACGTAGTGTCCGGGTTCGGAAGCGGCTAGTTATTGTAGTTGCCTAGCGTTTCTTTGTTAGAACAAAGGCTCTTTGTCTGCAACCACGTGATTCAAGGCCAGTATAAAAGGCCTTCCTTTGTTCATGATTTAGATAGGAATTCAAGAATTTTACCTTTTGAATAAGGAACATATATTCTTCGTTTATCTACAGAGTTAGGGAGTTATCACATCTATCTAAACGCCAGCTGTTTTAGACTAAATTCCGAGTGTATCATAGTATTTGGTCGGGTATATAAGCTGATAGATAGACCCACAGCGCTTTGAGCAAATATTATCGGAACGGCCACCACAGAACAGCCGGTTGTCACCAAATTCGGACTCGATGCAAGCAATGGAAACTGTGACAGCCTTTCAATATCATTTATTGGCGCTATCTATCGAGAATTCTAAGCATGAGGAAAGAAACAGAATTAGGTGCGGGACGCGCGCGCGTCTGCAAAAGTAACTAACGTAATCGGTAAGCGAGTGACGCATGTAAGCGTGTGACGCACCACCCGCCATATAAAAAATTAAAATGATCAAAACACCATAAATTTAGACTTCTATATAAAAATGAGTAGTTCTATCGATTCGGGCAGAGCGTAGTTCTATGACCCTGTACACTGCAGCCGGAACATCTAGATAGAGCGCGCCTAGGAGCCGATTCAGTAGGCAGAGGTCTATCTGCCTGTATGGCCTCATCTGCCTGATTTCGGCGCTCAATAAGGATTCGGGCTTCAGATACTGATATGCCTTCTTCAAAAGTAATCTGCTTATTAGAGCGCTTTCGCTTTTTAAGCTGCCTTTCGTGCGCGGCCTGGTATCGCTCTAATTGATGCTTAAATATCGTTACATCATTTAAAGCTCGTTCAGCGCCTTTAATCAGTTGGTTTAAACTGACTCTAATAGGCGAATCAGGACTGCGAGATCGACTTTTAAGCAGCCTTTTAAGCGTAGATTCTGACTTCTTAAAACTGCTTGATCGTATGAGGTGTTTTAGGCGCTGAGCTGCCCCGGCTGCTCGATTTACTACCCGGAGGTGTAGGAGTTTTAAGCTGAACTGTCAGCTGAGAAAGAACGCGCTCAGGAGCCAGAGGAACTAAGCCAGTAGCTCTAAAAACACTATAAATATTGGTGCTGGTAAATGCCTCTGCGTGGACCTGAGGATATACCTCTAAGAAATCGCTTTTATCGATATGATTAAACCCGCAGCGCATCTTAGATTCCACCAGGCCTCCGTACGATGATTTTAAAAGCGAGAAAACAGCAACATCAAGCGGTTGAAGCTTATGAGAAGCGTGCGCAGGCATGCAGATCGGTATAATATCATTCTCTGCACAGATCTGATCAAATCGAGGCGTTAGATGACTATCGTGGCCATCTAGAATAAGTAACCGGTATTCTCCCACAGATCGGCCGGTAGTATGAGGTATAAAATGATTCTGTAGCCAACGTAGGCCAATCTCATTGCTTGTCCAGCCATTAGGACTGACCTCGATCCTCTAATTAGAAGGAACGTCTTTATTCTCGTACCAGGCCTCCATATGCACCTTGCCTTTAAAAAATAATGCAGGGAGGTAGAGCCCATCCATTAGAACATATACATTCTATGGCAGTGACCCATTCCCGGTTCCCTGGCTGCAATAAAAATGGTTTCCCTGGCATATCAGACCTAGTAACAACTTTGGCTGCAGCTATCAGGCCCATTGCAAACCCCGTCTCATCAAAATTGTGCATATCGCTTGAAGCTATGCCGTACTTCTGAATAGCCTCATTTACCTGCTCAAACCAAGCACCTAGGACCTTAGGATCCTCTACATTAGCACGCTGATAGTTATAGCGACGTGCAAAGCAGGTTTTAAGCTCAGGTGTACGCCTAGTAAAGCTGTATGCCCATTTCTCCCCTACAGTAGTAGGGGGGGAGGTAGTATCACGCTTTGAAAGCAGAATATTGGCCATTTCTCGTACGTGTGCAGGCCGAGGAGGTACTCCACGTTTATCTAGTGATAGAATCCATTCTTTAAGCGATTCCTCTTCACTAGAAGTCATTTTATGACTATTGGCACGTATACTGCTTCTAAATGAAGTTCCCTTTAGGCGATCACGTAGTGTGGAAATCGGTATATTAAAAACCTCAGCTGTCTTTCTTAGACCACTGATTTCATTTTTTTTTAAAGCTGAAATAGCTAATAGGATTCTAAATTCCTGTACAACGCGTGATTTTGATGATTTAGGCATTTTTGGTGGTATGGCTGGTGTTTTAATCGTCTAAGAAATTAAGGCGCGTTGAAAACGCGTGTGGTGGCGGGTCGTTTACCGATTACGTTAACGCTTGGTGCCCGGTAAGCCCTCTTCCCCGTATTCCAGGGTATCGGTTCCGGGGTAAACCAATAAGCTGAATTTGCGAGATGTTTACCCCCCGCTAAAATCTCGTCTCATGTTTGAATCCTGCAGTCTTCATACCTTACAGCAGCATGCAAGTATGATCCTGACAGTAAATCTGGGGATCATCTTTGAGGTCTATGTCAGTGGGGGACCAGCGAGTCGGAGATCGTATTTGACTTTGACAGTTTTGTAGAATTACGTATATAATCCAAAGACTATGAACAGGTAGTGCTCGGTGTGTGATATTCACTCTCAAGTCGACATTCAACTTCCGAGATGGTGAATCTATCTAACATGCTCATCACGGCGACACTAGCAACTCCCGTCCTTTCTACCGCCATCCCAGCAGACCTGCCATGATCAGATGTTGCCCTCTCTGCCACTCCCAACGGTCGTTACCTCTACAGCACCAAGACCGGCGATCCATTCTTCTGGATCGCAGACACAAACTGGGAGCTCTTCCACAGACTCAATCGTACCGACGTCGATCTCTATCTAGCCCACCGCGCAGCGAAAGGCTTCAATGTCGTCCAAGCTGTGATCCTATCAAAGTATAACGTCACGGAGATCCCCAATTTCTACGGAGACCTGGCGATCGACAATGAGGACGTCACTAAGCCTAACGAGGGATATTTCTCATACGTTGACTGGGTCATCGCCAGAGCGGCCGAATATGGCATCACCATCTGCATGCTTTCCATATGGGGACGGTATGTCAACTGGGGATGGCACGGAACGAGTGGATATATTCTGTTCAACGACGATAATGCAGAATGGTTCGGTCGCTATATCGGACAGCGGTACCCTGGTGTCCCGAAAATGATGGGTGGGGACTCTAATGGCATCTGGGCAGATAACGTTCCCCAGGCTAGGGATGAATGGAGAGATGATCCTTATTCCAATCCAGAATCATATCTTCACCCTATTCGAGATACTAGGAACATCTGGGCGGCTATGATGAAGGGGATCAAGGAGGGTGAGGCAAGGCATGGCTACGATGCCTTTGTCATAGTAAGTTTCATTCTCCCAGTGGGCCACGAAAGTGAAAAGACCAACCATTGCACAGTTTCAACCAAATTCTCCCTGGATCATTGACCCTCCTACCCCGTTTCCTTGGGGCCATAATGTAAGTTCATACTCCCTCGACTATGGGTGCCGGCTAGATGCGCAGTACATAAATGGCAGCTTCGGCACACTGTCGATGGACGTCGTCCAATCCGGACATGAACGCCCCGATCCAGCCGACCTTGACGCCGGATTTACTGTCCTGCGCCCATGGGACTCACGACGGAACTATGATAGCATCATCCAAATGCGACAGCAATTCTCTGGGCCCGTTATGGATGTCGAGAATCACTACGAAGGTGCTCACTACGCTTTTAACACGAGCAAACCTGTCTGGAACACATCCGATGTCCGCCATGGATTCTACCCGGCCATTCTGAGCGGCGCCTGTGGTATCACTCACGACAGTCTCCCTGTCCAGCAGTCATATGAGAATATGTTTCTCATTGCTAGCCCTGAGCAGTACATCGAACCTCAACTTGGTCTGCCAAAGAATGCTAGCTGGCACGAGGTTCTCCAATAGTCAGGTGCCAAACAGACAGGCTATGTGGGAAGATTATTCGCCTCGCTGTCGCGCGATCAGTTCAATAACTTAAAGCCGGCTCTGCAATATATCTCATCTCCACGGAACTCCAAAGATGACATTCTGTCGTTTGAAGGCGATAGATACATCACCGGCATGGTAACCTATAGCCAATTCTGGGCGTACAGCGGATGGGGAGATGCTTTCGATGTTGACCTTGGTGCCGTATTTAAGACACGGAGGAAGCCAGAAACTCTTCTTACTGCACAATGGTTTGACCCTAGCACTGGTGAAATCAAGTTTGTGGAGTCTAAGACACCTTTCATGGCACAAGGCAAGAGGACATTTTCTTCTCCGACAAGCGGCGGGGTTGATTCTGACTAGAGTGTGTTTCGGGGCGGGTTTTCAAAGGGCCAACCCGAACCCCCCTACCAACCCGCACGGATTTAGGTTGACCCGACCCGTGTGGCCCAGTCTATACCTAGAGAGGCTTAGCGCAGCTGACTAAGCAGCAGTGTAGGGCGGGTTCGGGTTGGGTTCAGCGGTTAAACCGAATCACTCTATTAGTAGGGTATAGATTAAACTAGTTATAAAAGTTAGATATCTTTAGTATTACACTATTTTATAAGCTTATCCCTTATAAGTATCATCATTGTAAATTGCCTAAATCCTTAATAAGAGCACACAGGTTTTGAATGATTGGTGGAAGTGAAACATCTAAGAAGGGAAGTCGGCAATTCCCTTCAAACACCTGCTGCGCCACCGCTGTTACTGCACGAGGCTTGGCCAATTCATAAAAAGCCTTGACATCTTCTTCGTTCTTTCCACCAGGCTGAAGCATCATTAATCCGGGTCGCCCAACGCCGTGGCGTAGGAAGGACTTCGTCACTTGGTTCTCGGGTTCATCCAGGGGAACTGGTGCAGTCAAGTCGGCTTCACTCATAGGGGTAGTCACCTCGAGCCGCTTGGTCTCGCCACATTGAATCAAACCGTATACCCAGAGAACCAGCGCGGCATGGTAGATAGCCAAGGATTCAAAGCCGCGGAACTGATATGCGGCCACGTTACGGGCCGCTCGAAACATTTGGCCAGCGTGCCAAATAGCAAACCGCGCTTCTTTCGTCCGGCTCCAATCCCGGAGTCCGGGATAGGCGCGACGCGCACCTAGCTCGCCCATTCTCCCGACAAAGCGCTGGATTGCGTCAATATCTATGTGGAGGTACATCATCACGAACTCGCTCATCAAAGTCGTCACCGGGGGTACGCCTAGGGAGTCTTGTTGTACCGCTCGAAGGGTTGTATATCTGGAGATGCAGCAGTCAGATCATTTAATGACTAAATATATCACAGCACGACACCTACAAGTCTTCCTGTCGACTTTGTAGCCACAACTGAGTTGTCGCACGCGGGCCAGAGAGAGAAGTTTGAGATAGAAGCATTTGTTGACGGTACTCCCAAACCTGCAGAGCAAGACCCTGCAGAAGAGCAGATCTCGCAACTCCGATATCTAGCTCGGGAGCTAGTTGACTTATCAATGACGGATCTGATAATAGATCACGTAGACTCAGCTCGGAGCAACCGGTCAACCGGTACGCTATCCAGATATCCCGCCAGGCCTCGGCAGAGGGAGCTAACCATAAACCTCTTGTCGAGGGGAATGCGAGCGTCAACTCTGTATAGGAAATGATGGCGGGTCGGTTCATAGTCGTGGCCACCTCCACATCGTGACCGAACAGATGGTACACCAGTCTAATTCGATCAGTACTGGGAAGCTAAATCGCGAAAACGAATTTCATTGCATACCTCTTGAGAGACTCCTGCCGTACCCAGGCATGCCACGCTCGTTTTAATGATTCATTGTCATTACCGAATGAATATGGAGTAATCACTGTGTACGTTGACCTGTCAAAGGCTGCGCTACGACGCACCGCCTAGTTCTGTGAGCACGCGGCTTGGTAATTGTTAAGGTGTCCAACGCACTGTGCAGAGCGGCTGTAAATAGCTTTCGGCAATTTGCATTTTCCGAGTATAGCCACAAAAAATTCCAATATCGAGCCACATCATTGAAGCCTGCAAGTATTGGAGATCGCGGAGTACGCTATTATCATCCTCAACCTAAATAGAGAGGTGGTTAGCGCAATCCCACAGCGATGGCGTCTAATGAATGAGTTGGAAGGACCTACTAATTGTGCGAGGCTTACTCGAGTAATTTCTTGTAAAATGATGCCAGTCTTGTTGATAGAGGGCATTCCACAACAGACACATCCCGCCGCAACCAAAGCCGTGAGCAGTTCGGGACGCAACTGTTGATAATCTGAATCATAGAAAGTGTAGGGGTGGATCCAGGCGTCCGTCTCAGTTCGCTTCCCAATCCCGATTTTAATCAGAGTGTCAAGATAGTCTGGAGATGGAAAAGTCGTCACTGAAAGTCGAGAGCCTCCGGTCCGTATGACCAGCTTCAAAATATCATCCCGAGCTTGATATGAGAGCTTCCCAGGAATTTTTACTGCATCCAAGCGATTTTGGTACGAGGATGGAATACTGTCCGTGTCGCGTAAGGGAATCTGTCTTTCTTCGCTGAATGCATGTTGATTTTTCTCGGGCACCCACAGCCTAACCAGAGCGTTAGATATGAGACGAAACGGGATTTACATAGTACATTCTTCATTGACCTCACCACAATGAACGCCCAAAGGCTGCCGCACGCTGACTTGCGGACTCCTGATCGTCGAGCGGGGATTGTTGAGGGTTTTCGAATTCAGTGGAAGCCATTGGAACCTCGAGTACCTTGTCTAGATCTGGTATGAAGTTTGCGCCGAAGATGTCGGTATCTAAGAATGTGAAATCGGTGTCCTGCATGAAATCAAACACCCGGGGCTGTTGTGTATCGGGAACTGCATCGTTGGCGTCCACAACTGGCAGCATCACTTGTTCGAAAAATGCGGGAAATCCGTTCATGGGTAAATACGCCTGCGCGTCCGTGTCGGGGATAACGGCCTCTAAGACTAACTCGCTGGTTGGGGCAACGTCCGCATCGTACCTTTCATGCACATTGCCCGGGAATGACTCTGATGGCCCCGATTCAGGGGCTGGTGTCAGAGTGGACAGGCCCGGCGGCGATTCTCCTCCTTGCGGAGAGTAGGGCGGGAGAGACACTGAATAGGAAAGACGTTCGCGTGATAGACGCCTGCCTTTGGGTCTAGGGATACAATTTATTCGCTTTGAGTGGCATCGCTGCAAGCTTGTGAGTGCGCGGTACGTTTAGAAATTCAACTGTGCGGCGTACTTTGCAAGGTCTTTTGTTATCACAACTTAGTTTTGCGGTCGCGCAAGCTTCACAGGCTTCAATTGCGCGCTCCTTGGTCCGTCGTAATGAGGCTTTGCCCCTGGCCTCATCTTTTTCATGGACTGCCTGGTGGCGCTGTAAGACATCTCTGGTCATGGTTAGCTGGCTGTAGTTGGCTGGTCAGGGTGACAGACCGGCGATTGAAACCGCGTTGACACATCGGACATTTGTACATGCGCTCATTGCGATCTGATCCATTCTATCCTTTCAGCCTTCCTGCAGAGAGCTCCATGTTCGACCGGGACTACTCACGCGAATCGAGGTGACGCGCCAAATGTTCTGGACGTTCATACGCCTTATCGCAATGTGGACACTGGTGATTCACAGCCCTCCGCGGGGAACGTCGAGGGGCCTCCGGACTTTCCGGCATGATGGAACTTCGAGGAAAGTATGGAAGACAAAAGTGGACGAGTCATCGATTTATGTATGGAATGCCGAGGGCGATCGAGAAGGCGAACGAATTTGCGGGCCACAACCTTGCCGATGGCGGGCCGGTCAAATTGTTAGTGCAGAGCTAACATAAGGTACATCCAATGAATAGCCACGGCCATTCCCGATCTTGCCCTGAAGCAGCCTCGTCGAATGTGGCGTCGGCAATTTTCCAGGGAAGTGGGGGCGTCCAACACGCTTTTCTTCGATTTTGCGGGGGAGAGACGAGACTTAAAACCGTGGAGGAGGTTGCGCCAGTTTCGGGACGCGCTGAAATCTACTTCCCCCCGAACAGACCCTTCCCTGTGGTCGAAGATTTTGTTATTGATCGGTCGAAAGCCATATAGACATTCTCATATCTTGTCTTTCTACATCTTAAATTCTAGGTTGCTATTAAGTGATAAGGAGATTCCAAATGCCTTTCAGATATTTACGTCGAAGTAAACACTTAATGCGTGGACTGTAGCAAAAGTTGTATTTGTGGTGGATATTGATTCTCTCTACGGTTGTATCTAATGCCAAAAGAAATTGTACCTTTCACGTAGGAGAATGGTATCCTGCGGCAGAGAGAAGAGAATACTTGTAATCCTGGCATTAAAAAGCAACAATCAAGAACAGGTGACAGCACATCTCGCCTTCTCCATGCGTTCCTAAACCTGTAATCTTTAACCGTCGGAAGGCAGCAAAGTGCAGTTGGAATCCGGTTCTGACGCACAAATGCTAGCTGACTGAAGCCTCAACACGCGGCGGTTCTCAGTTTCGTCTTTCCGCATAATGGCGCCACTGCCGCAAGTTAGAAAGGATGTTAAATGCGAACATTGGTGCTTACCTTGGGGTTCAGTATGTAAACTGGGATACCCAGCAAGAAGACACCACCGGTGACGGCAGCGAGGATTCCCATTGCAGTTGGGTAGCTGTACTTCTCCACCATTGGGTTGATTCCGTAACTCAAGGCGAATGCCACGATGTTCTTCATACCGACGACCGCAGCAAGAGCAGGACCAGGGTTCCGCTCCCATGTCTCGGCCGCGAAAGATGTCGACAATATGAGAACGGACACAAAAGCAATTTGGAAAAGTGTCCAGCCCATGTATGGACCTCCCCAGGTGGCGCCACCATCCGCTGTAAATCCGTAAAGAAGAAGAGCCGCGACTGCGACGACGCCAGGAAAGATCAACAGAATGAGACGATGCTCAGGGGCAAAGGCTCCTCCATTTCTTCTTGCCTTCCAAACGATAAATTTATCCCCCAAAAAGCCAGCATACAACATCCCACCGAACCCACCGAACACGCCGCCGAGGTTAATCAATCCGATTGATTCAGCTGCCCAATGGTAGTTATATTCAAGAACGGTGTTGTAAGATAGTGACATGCCAATCGATGAGCCGAGGACCACAGAAGAAAGCAAGGTGGCATAGAGAATCCCAGGACACATTAATGCTTCCACGATTTGAAACAGGATCTGTGGAATAAATGTGAGGGCGCTCTCGGTTGGATGTGACCACGGCTTCAACTTTTGCCAATACGTCTTTTTGGGACGCAACTCCTCTGGAATTTCCTCACCCCGGGATGGATGTCCCTGGGACTCAAGGACCTCGCGCGTTTCATCCTCGGTCAGCATTCTGGTCACCCCAAATCGGTCGGTTGTTACCATACGCCCATTGACGAACTGAGCATTCCGCTTGTACGCGGTCTCAAAGCCGCCAAAAACCACGAGAATCAACCCTATCGCAACTGCAATGGCGAAGACCCAATAGAACCATCGCCAGCCGAGACTAGCAACCTCATAAGAAGCGGCCAGAGTCAGACATCCCGTCATCGCGTTCTGTGTGGCCCAGTACAGGCCGTATACCATTCCATGCTGATGAACGAAAGTCACCTCGGCAAGAATGAGTGGTAGAACCTGATGGTGACGCATTATTAACTTCCTAGATCAGCCGCATCGGGGTCAGTTGGAGTTACCCACTGACTCTGTGGCACCTGCCGCAAGACCCTGTATGATTCGTAATGCCAGATGCTGTTCCCATGTGTTGGAAACGGCACATCCGATGGTGGCTCCCAGGAGGACGACGGTGGAGATGATTGTTGCGATACGGCGACCGTAAAGTAACCCAAGCGGAAGGATCAGGAAATTACCTTACGAGGCCCCCGGTCCAATTAGTTAAACTGTTCGAGAGGTTTGCAGGAGATACCTACCAATTCCGACAAACAACGACGGGAAGGTCGATAACCAGACAACTTGGTTGGTGGTATATCCTTGAGGCAGATACAGCTGGAAGAAAACGTTGAGAATTGCCCCAAGGCCCCCAATGCAGGACAAGGACATGGTAGCTAGTGAGAATATTTGTCAGCTGTCCGACATCAGGGGTGGGAGGCGTCCAGAGTACGAAAAACTCACAAAACCAGCAGCAGCTCACAATGATCGCAGTTTTTTCCCATGTGCTATAGTTCAACGGATCATTGGGGTCTTTGCTGGGCACCGGCAAGCGCTGAACCTGACCATCGGCATCCACCAGAAGATGTCCCCCCGACTTCGTCCCAGCTTCCACGCATTCTGCTAGCTCAATGGCGGGTTTGTCGTCCATGGCTCCTATCGGTGGTATACGACGAATGATCGAAACCACTCGTGATGGCAAAGGAGTCCGGTACGGGGCAGGTCCTTCCCGGGGTGTATTTAGTGTTATATAGGAACATAAGTCTGCTGGGGAACCTGGGGTCCCCAGACTGTTCAACACGGCAAGTGGAGGGAAAAGAGCCGTGGTGGATCTTCGCACAGACTTTCCCCCACTCGGACCGAAGTCTTGTGGAGCGGATGGTGGTGAACCCCCCGCCATACGGAACACCAATCAGAATAACCCTATTAGACTTGTCGGCGCAATACATAGTTGATAGACTACTCGTCCAGGTGTTTCTTGGGACAAACGATGAAACAAATTCCGAGCAGGATGATCAGGGCTCTCCGAGGCCTTCTCGCAATGAGAGGCATAATGAAAGCCAACAGTCAGTTGTGCTGAGCTTGGAAATGAGGTTATAGAAATATGCCTCCAGGGAAAATGTTTTCCCATATCCCTTGTGAAGCAGTCTTGAAGCGTGGCAAGTCTCAGGCGAAGCTTTAAAGAACATAGTTGTAACGAGAATCAAAATGTTCAGTAGGCTCATGGAAGTCGATTATAATATAGGCATTGGACCACCGCGTAGTTGACATATCGCCGCGGAATATAAGCGTACTATAGAACTTCTTACATACGGCGGTAGCTTCTTGAATACGTTGAATTCAGCTGCTGAAATTCAAAAACACTTAATTACAAAACGGGTACTCGGTAATAATTGAGAAGCACAACCAAGTGCATCTATGATCTTTTCACGGTCCTATGGTAACTCTCACCTAAGCCAGGCCTGCTAGAGATCTTTCACTTCGCAACCACTCCTTGGCACCGTTGTACATGCTGTTAAATGCCATAAATTCGTCCGGTTTCCTATACAAGCCTAGTCAGCATAAAGGGAGCCGGGGAGTCAGTGGTGTGGGCAACTACATTATGACAGTCTTCTCATGCTTGACTGTGCCTGGTCGTGCAGCTTGTCGACTGTATCCTTGTATGAGACAGGCACGGGCGTATCGACTTTGAAAGGTATCCTGCTTGTCATAAGAACTCATGACTGACAAGGGTCTGAGAGCGATTCTCAGGGATGACTCATACCGCAAATAACCTTGTGATTTCTTCAATGGATGGTGGCTCAGTGATTTCCTTGAAGAAGGCACCGAGGGCCTCAGAATCTTCAATTGCTTGACTGGCACCTTGACCTTGTGTGGGGAGCATCGCATGCGCAGCATCGCCGATCAGGAAGAGTCGACCGCGGTGCCATGTGCTAAGCGGTTCCTGTCACAATCAACATTAATCGACATCATGGAAAGCGATGTGGTGCTCGCTCGAGATGGACGTCTAAACATACAATGTCTCGTAACTGCCACAGCCCAATATCGGGGGAGTGCCTGATATGAAGTGAATCAGAGAGAGTGAGGTCTTTGGTCGTTGCAACTTCACTCACTTGAAAATATCCGTGATCCATCTGGGGAATTCTGAGAAAGTTTCCATCAACTTATCTAATTTTCCTTCTGAGACCCAGAACTGTGTTGCGTTTGGATCCTCGTTCATCCGCTCTGCAAGAAAAACCATAAATTAACCGTTGTTGTCGCACGGATCAAGGACCATACCATCTGGAACCAGCGCGACTATTCCAAAGACATCGCCCTCCCTTCCAGGACCCATAATCAGACGGCAATCATGTGCAACAACCATTGATGTGAATGGCGCTCGGGGGTTGATCTTATCACAAAACTCCTTCTCTTCCGTTTCAAGTACATTTGACGGGATCTATTTGATAAGCAAACCTGCGCCCAAAACACTAGGGGTGTCCCCTTACCATGAGCCGATAGGCTGGCAAAGTTAGCTTGTTCTGCTAAAGATCGGGTTGGCTCTTACCAGAAAGCCCTGTTGGCATTGGGGTGGGACCATCTCCCACGACAATCTTGCGTAGGTTGCTGTGGCTGCATAGAACCCTGTTAGAGGGTAATCCTGGCCCTATACCTGGTGGGCTAGCTTACATTCCGTCAGCGCCAATGATAATATCTCCTCTGACTTCCTCGCCACTCTCAAGAGTTACCACTCCGCCCCAAGGGTCGCAGCGAACCACCCGAGATGAGACTCGAATCTCCACCAGATCCCCCGCGACAGTCGAAGGGCTCAACACGGCTCGTTTCAGTGCGTCATGCAAATCCTTTCGATGCCATAGGACGCGACTGGCGCCGTATTGTGTTTTGGTTGTGAGTGGGACTTCATTCACCAGCTCCCCTTCCGTTGAATATACTCGGAATCCCTGATCCACCATCGAACGAGATGTGCTCAGTTCGTTCCCCAAACACCAAGTTTCATAAACGATTCTGGTGGCGTTTGGCTGGAGAGAAATCATGGCGCCGATCTCCTTGTTGAGCCGTGATTGTTCGAGTACAATAATTTTCCTGTTGGGGCCCCGGAGGGCAATAGCTGCCGTGAGGCCAGCTATGCCACCTCCGACAATGACAATTTGGAACGGAGTGCTTGTTGTTGTCATGGTGAGTTTGGAGAGAAGAAAAAAAGAATGACATGAGAACCGAATAACATCGTCGCATGAAGGATGTCTTCTCAGTTTCACCCAGTTCATGAAATCCGCGGCCTGTCCACTTTTCCACCCTCAACTCCCACTTGCCGTACACCAACAGATTCGCCATAACATTCTGTCGGCAAGTGGGGGTGGGGGTGGGGCAAAGGGAAATGAGGTTTTACTGGCAGTCCGGAGGTATGGTATAAACCGACCGCTGTCACCAACGTAGGAATCCAACTCGCTCGCAGGAATTACAGATTCAAAGAACCAAAGAATCAATCTCAAGTCATGTCTACAGTCACCACCATCACCGCACCTGCTGCTGTTGCTGCACCGGAAAATGTCCGCATGCGGATCGACGGCACCGACCCCAAGTTTGGTGATTTCCGGGATGATCTTGCCCGGGATGGATTTGCCGTTGTGAAGGGTGCCATTCCCCGTGAGCGGGCCCTCAAATATGCCGATGAGATGTTTTCATGGCTGGAGAACTTGTAAGCTATCCCAGGTTGAAGATTCTACGCCTCATGGGCTGTGTCGCAGGAAACTCATTAAACTAGTAACCTGGGGTTTGATCGTCACGATCCGTCGAGTGTTCACAAAGACAACCTGCCCGTAATCAATGAGAAGGGAATGTGCTTGCAGTATGCCGTCACCCACGAGAAGTTCGTCTGGGATGTGCGTAGCGAATCGGGGGTCGTCGAAGCCTTCGAGAAGGTGTACGATGACAAAGATCTCATTGTCTCTTTTGATGCCGTGAACTTTGGTTTCCCCAAGTATGTTTTTTCCATTCCGCCGAACATCAAACCAGAACTCAAGCTGATACTCTACTAGCCGCACTGATCTTCCTGCGAACAAGCCTTGGCCACACCAGGACCAGGACCCGGAGAAGCCCGGTTTCCGGTGTCTGCAGGGCTTGGTGAACTTGCTTCCCAATGGCCCTGATGACGGTGGCCTGATTGTCTGCCGCGGAGGCCACCTGCTCTCTGAGCAATTCCACCGCGAGTTAGCAGATGAGGAACGCATCCCTGCCTGGACTCCGGAGTGGTACGGATACACGGAACGGGGAATGAAGTGGCTTGAGGACCATGGGTGTAAGTGGGAGAAAGTCTGTGCTGAACCTGGCGACCTTCTGCTATGGGATTCCAGAACTCCTCACTATAACCTCAGTCCCAAGGGGGAAACCCCTCGCTTTTGCATCTACACATGCTACATGCCGGTAGCGGACACCACCAATGACGACCTGTTGCGCAAGAAAGAGGCCTTTGAGAACTGGCTAGGAACAACCCATTGGCCTAACGCGAAGCACACAGGCTCCAACGTTGCCAAGCGAGACGGCAAGGAGTGCGCGAATAACCGTTTTCAGCCAGTGAATGAACCCAAGCTCAGTGAGAGGGCATTCAAGTTGACAGGTATTCCTTATCTGAAGGCTGAGGCTTAAAAGGCACGAAGTCACACGATTCTTTTGTATTAAGAGCTACGATTTTCAGGAAATTACTATCAAGATTGATTTTTACAGTAACGAAAGACTTGCAGGATATCGGTTATCAACTCTCTCTATATCTGGCACTGGGATGCAAGAAACTGTAGTCCACGGCATTTGTCGTTAAGCATGTAATCGTCGACGGAATTTATGATAATTATCCATCACTTCAGTTGCCATCGGCATCCTTCGCACTCCGCAACCGGAGGATTAGTTAATCTGTAGAAACGACGGCATGCGCCCATGTCGACGGAGTCGATCTCCCGGGACACAAAAAGAGCCACATGCTGCAGCTCGCATTTTAGATGGGGAAACGGCAGTTCATGAGTGACAGAAACCCCATCATGCGTTGTATCTCAAAGGTTGTTCTTCCATAGGCCTCGGATGGCGATGACCTTCGCGTCTCTCACATCCCTCCCTCTCGGGAACATGCGATAGTATCCCACGATCGCGCAACGTTGTATCAGATGATGACGCAAGATTTTTTCGGCGGCGCGATGGGGGTTAGGCTTCGTTGGAAGAGCTTTCCTGGTCGTCCGCATCATCCTCGTTCCCATCGAACGTGGTCACTGGAGATGTGGAGGCGCAGAGGACTTACAGCCGATTATCCGAAGGAGGGACGTTCTTTGCACGATTTGGCTGTGCATGTTCGGCAAGTGGGAGAGCACCACTCAAGTATTAGGTTACGAATTGGGGAATTGCGAGGAGGCCGGGGGGTATCAGATAGGAGACAGGTCAGGTCTGAAAAGGGATGTCCTTTGAGCCTTGGAAACAATATATCAATATTGAATACTCACCTCATTGGCGAAGTTGAGCCCTCTCCCCTCGTCATCCAAAGCCTTGCTCATGGAATCTTTCAAACTACCCCCGCCTCCTATTCCCGGGGCCAAGACCTATGTCTACAAGGCCATCGGTGATTTGAAGCTCGAAGTGGATGTTTTCATTCCCGCAAATTTCCCATATAAAGACACGACCACAGCTGTTCTGTTCCTTCACGGCGGAGGATGGATCGGGGGAGACCGCACCGAGTACTGCCGACCGCTTTTCCACGAGTTTCTTGCTCGGCAGTACGTCGTGGCATCTGCAAATTACAGACTCCTACCCGAGTCGGACTTTGTTGCCGGCCAGCTCGAAGACATTCGCGATCTATCCAAATGGATGCATGAAGACCTGTCACATCATTTAAGCCAGAATGGGCTCAGAACTTCGATAGGAGATGTTATTGTCGCCGGTGCATCGGCCGGTGCATTACTTGCCCTGTTGACAGTAAGTTCTTGACATCCTCTCTCTGCCTAGCCTTTTCCTCCAGTCTATGCAAAGAAAGGGTCATAACACCAAATCAGCCGAAATTATGGAGCCAGAAGCCGGCCGCAATCCTCTCTATCTATGGCCCAACCGACCTTCGTCGCATTCAACCGGTGAAGGGGGGACCATTAACCTCAGTTGATATGCCAGAACGCACTTCGGAACGTATCAGTTCGGTATTTGATATGGAAAGCCCAATAGCCTCAACACCACCTCCGAAGAGTTTCGAAGATTTCGTCTTCAACCCAAGGCAACAGGTGGGAGCGGAAATTTTCCATCGAGGACTGGTAGTTGAATTTCTCCTTCGCGGTTTGATTCGACATTGCCCAGGTGGTAGCACTGGAGAATGGCAACTTCCGCAAAAGGGAGAAGCGCAAGAATCGGAGATTCTTGCCATCAGTAAGTTTCCCTCACTGCCTGAGAATGGTATGGTTAATTCAACGATCTGCTAACGAAACATACATTAGGTCCCTTGCATCTTGCAAAGCAGATTGCCTACCCTCCAACGTACCAGATACTTGGCAGTAAAGACGAGCTTTTGAAGTCGCACATGCAGTTGGTCTTGCCGAATGTCTGAACAGTCAAGGAATCCCCCACAAGGAACATATTGTCGACGAAGCGCACCATGCGTTTGATATTGGGGCTAACCCGGGTGACGATATTCATCTCAACGTAATGCGTCCAGCGGTTGATTGGATAGCAGGCGTGACCAATAATCATCCAAAACTCGAAGTTCCAATTTGAAGTCAAATGCAGTCTATACCCTAGTACCTGGGGGATGCACCCCACATGACATGATACTCCTAAAGCTACGATAATACATGAAGTTAGTTCCATCATAATTTACACCGAATATGTAAAGTAAATGTGCAGTCAGCAGGGAGATTATGACCACAGTGCCCTCCATGAAAAACTACAACGACCACGACTATTGCTGTTACATTTTGCGCGTAGGCTCGGCTACGATACTACCCTAGTTTGGACGTCCAAGAATAGATAGGCAATCAGGACCACGAGTCGCCATCCTGCCATGGGTATTACCAGAGCCTGGCTGCAAATGATTGTAAAATTTCGGGGGAAATGCTAGATTGAGATACATCTGCATTGTAGTTCAACAAGTTGCCTCTGCGGTGCTGCTGGTTCCTTCAGTTTGTCCGGGTGTAACCGCTCGCTGGTGACCTCGCGGGAAGAAACCCTCTCCCTATAAAAACTCTGCCTGCCTTTTGCGATTGTCTAGTTCCTTCCAGCAAAACCCGCAACAGTCATGAGGAATACCGGATCTCTGACGGAGGCTGAAAAAGACGCCTGCCTTTGCCTTTCGACTCTTTTCCTCCACTGCGAACTGACCTCAGATGACATAGCCCTTATAGCACAATCGCTGCATCGTCTCATCCCCGTCGATCAGCTCGATCATATTCTCCGCTATGAGGTATTCCCAATTCTTTACCCGAGTTTGCTCAACCCTGCAGGCATCTGGGACACTTTCGCTGAGGCTGATCTCATCACCCGCATTAATGGTCTCCGGACCCATCAGCAGATGTTGGGCGGCAACATGGCCTGGATGTTATTAGGTGGATCTATCCTTACTTCATGGACACCCGTGAAAGAGACCCTTCGCCAATTAGACCAGGGCACGTCTTCGGAACCTTCCTCTGCCTTGGTAGAATTCTTCTTTTCTCAAAGATTCCCGATCCTCAGCCTGTCTCTTTACCCACTTTCATATAAAGCACTGGCACCGTGGAACAGTAATACTACCCTAACGAACGCGAAGACGTGATATGAATATGGTGTGGAGAGGAGTATCCTTGTCAAGACGGCTAGTGGAGCATTTCTAATGTAGAGACCTTGGTCTATGTACTGTTATTATTAGCCTACTACTCAGCTGCTTCGGCGTATCTGGTATATATTATCTCTATAGCATTAAGTGCTTGGTCTCCTTGTATTCTAAGCACAACTCATCACGCAGCTTCGTGATCAGCGCATAGATTCGAGAGGTCTCCGCCTGTCCGGCTTGACTCTCCTGGTGCAGGTGCTGGGTTGTATTCTCACTTTTCGCGAAGGCTTCTAGAATCGCTCACGGAATAGCGTTGGTTTCGTTGTCTGGTGGCGGTGCGACATTGTCCAGTTGTTGAACTCACTCAAAGGGCCGGTTTAGGAAAGTTATTTTCTGGCATCTCTCGAGTCTGCCGGCTGCTTCCCTCGCTTGCTCATGATAGTACGGCGCTGGTGCTCTGGTAGGGCAATTTGAGGTTCGCAGTGGTTTAGACCCGCCGACATTCCAGATGGACCCGCTCTGCGTCCTTCATCCGTAGAAGCAGCTGCAGATCAACATCTCTCGTAGTAGCCAGAACCCTCTCGCGCGTCTGCTGGAATGTCTCTCCCGCGTTCGCGACGGGACTGATCCGGTGATGCCGGAAAAGACTCGCGATGACCGCTACAAACTCCACCTGCGAGAATTTATTACCCGGGCAGTTCTGTGGCCCGTCCGACCAGGGAAAGTACGTGCACCGCACCGGAGTGATAAGCTGCTCATCCTCAATCGAAGTCGCCGTGTCCAACTTGGTGGGTGTGATCCATCGTGAAGGTTTCCATTCCAGCGGATCTTCCCAGTGCTGAGGATCAATGTGCATCGGGAGAAGGCTAAGATTGATTCCTACCTTTGGTGGGATCATTATCGTTCTATCGCCGACTTTCAGTGGTTGGGGCTGGTCGTTGGTCCATTTGGGTAAGGAGGGGATCGGAGGGTAGAGACGGAGGGTTTCAAGCTGTCAGGATGAGTATGTAGACGATATGCTATCGGAGAAAAGTAAACATACCAAGACAGCTCGGCAGCGATTGAGCTTGGGGAAATGCTCCGCATATTGGCCCTTGGTGTCCGCCAACAACAGGAGCTCCTCGGCCACCCAGTCTTGCACCTCGGGGTACACGGCCAATAGAAGGAGTGCAAAACTCAGCGTATTAGCCGTGGTATCGTGCCCTGCAAAGTTGATTACGAAGATGTTGCCAAAGATCTCGTCGGTAGTCAGTCCTTTTGACGGTGCGTCCTGCTGCTTGAGATTCATGGCGCGCACAAACGAGGTCATCAGACCACTCGAGTCAGCCTTGCCCTCGTTCAATGCCTGTACCTCCTCGTCCAGCATACGGACCATGTGTTGCTTGAAGTCCGTCGCAGCCTTGGCCAACCGATGCCACGATTCCGGGGCAAACGAAAGAGAGAGAAGTCGCCGCGGCATGATCATCAACAAGATGGCATTATCGAGCACAGTCTGCAGGGCATCACGATAGCTTACAGAGTCACTTTGCTCCCTGGGGCAGCTGTCACTAGCACTCTGAAAAGGATACGATTTCCGAAATCCTGTAGCAGCGAGGACATTCAGCGAGAGGGTGCGGGTATCCTTCGCGACGCTGGCGATCATGTCGAGGTCTGGAGAGGCCCAGATGTCCAGCATCTGGCGGGTCTGCTCAACGCTTTCATCCCATACAAAGGACATAACACTTTCGTTGAAGGGAGTAGCCACCACTTTTCGATGACGCGGCCAGTCGGTTGTATTTGCCGTGGAGATACATGGTCCATAAACTTCGAGCACCGCTACAACGCAATACCATGATTAGGCACCAGGGTTAGCGATAAGAAATGATCGGAGCAGACATACTATATTGTTCCACGGGGCGGATGAAATCTGTCCGTCGTTGGAAGATGTCATGGATTGCTTCCGAATCGGCGAGGTGGATGTAAATTTCCTTGGGAGTGACCAGCGCGAAGATCGGACCGTAGCGGCGATGCGACTCGCCCCGATCGGGAAAGTACCAGCCGCGCCGAGAGTAGCGACCAAATGTACCCCAGTTGATGGGCAGTCGATCGAGCCAGGGCCAGAGATGCGGCTCAATTATGGTCCAAAGTAGGTTCTGCGGGTCGATACACAGCCGCACCAGAGGAATCCTCATGGCGCACGCGCGACGGTAGTTGATCTCCATCGCGACCAAGCTCCAGGCCACATAGGCCAGGGCCAGAGTTCCGAGGAGCAGCAGAAACATCGCGATGGGCCACGGTGCAGGTTGATCGGGGAAGGACGAAGTAAGGAGTCGTAATGAAAGTGAAGATCCGAAGAAAAGGAGAAACTGACGCGGCTGAAAGGACTCTTGTCTCATTGGCGGTTATACCCGCGTTGCCCTAATTCTAATTCTTTACACCGTCGTTTATACGTTCAAGGGAAAGGGATCCATAGACAATGATCGCCTGTTCGACATTTATGATTTAGCGTGTGCAAAATTGCCGTCAGTTTCGGCACCTTTTTTTCCACTTTTCGCGCAATATCTATAAAAATAGCTATTTTTAGATACTTCTAACTTAACGAATCTTAAATACGAATCTTAAATGTACCACCTTTAAATTAAAGTATATATTAAAGAGTCTCTATTATAAAGGAAAATTAATTATTTAGCAAATTGAAAAATACTTCTCTAAGCTAGGTTTGTTATGTATATTTAAAAGGCTTCCCAAGGCTTGGTGAAGCTAAGCCAAGTCTCGGACCAGGAGAGCCAATGGAGGCGATCAGATCCTTAGGCTGACTCGCCGTAAGGTTTAGGGATACTGAAGATATAAAAAATATATATGGATATGGTTCAAGGATCCTTGTATTCAAGGCGAATGTACTTCTCTCTCTTTCTCTCGGTTTATCTCCCTACGATTGTTTATACCGCTAGGGATACAGACATATTTCTAACCTAACTTACTCCGACCAGGAGAGGAAAAAGCAAAAAGGTGATAGACCGATGATGATACTATTCTAGGGATTGTGAATTACTTGTAAATAATTGACAAATTCCGCGAGGGATATTCTCTGACCTCGTCGATACAGCACAACAAACTCAAGCAGCTGCAGCACAACTGTCTCCCACCACTGCATTCTTTGGTGGAGCAGCGCTCGTCAAGATGGCGTTGCTCTTTGATGCGGTTGCAGTCTTCAATGGTGCAGCACTTGTCGACGGGCTTGCACTGCTCGATGAGGTTGCATTGTAGGAAGAGTCTCCAGTGAGATCAATACAGGCGAAACTCATGGTCGTGGTGGTCGAAGAAGTCGATGCATATACAGCCTGCGATAGATCCCAGTCCATGCTCACATAGGGCCAGCAGATCCGACCATCCGGCATTGTCACCATGTCGCCGGCGACAAAGGTATCCATGCTTTTTAACGGGCTGCCGACCTGTTTTCCAGTGGAATCTACCTGTTGAAAGAATGTGCCAGCGAACTGTCCGCGGCATCCCATCGCCACAAAGTCGCAAATTGGATCCGAGATCTCCTCCCACGTCACCAGTGCGCTGTTGTTTCCGAACGTCGCTGCATGGGCATTCGAACAGTCGTTTGTGCCCTCGGTCAGCCAATTGATCTGCTTATCACCATCATCGGCACCGACCTCTGAAGTCGCCTGCTCCTTAACAATGGTGTATTTATCGGAGAACAGTGAGATGGCGACATTCCGATTGTTGGTGCGATTTAGGGCATGAGTGTAGCCACTTCCCATCCACGTATTTTCGGTGAGATCCATTGCACCGCGGGAAACCCAGGCGAAGATATACCGAGTGCTTTCCGCAAAGCGAGCGAGAGCACTATAACTGCCGGACATGCCCCCCATGGGCTCCCCCGACGCTCCGTTGGTGGTATTCTCATTGGAGATTTTCACCCCGTCATTTGACATGCCCAGTGTTCTACTATTCAGCCAAATAGCTCCCTGGTCTTCTGCGCAGATACTCGCGAACGGAGGCTCATCGGCCGACTCGAAAGCGATGCCAGTGTTATGGCTACAGCCCCAGGAGCTGCTGGCCCCTGTGACTGTGACAAGTGTTCCATTATCTGCAACGTATTGAATACTGTCACCATAGTGTCCGGCTGCGTCGCCAGAGTAATCGGTGACGACAACGTAGGCGCCATATAGACCCGCTTGCTCCGAATAGACCAGATCGCCATTGAGATCAGGCGACGCGGAGAGACCGTCAGTCTCGTGGACACCAGGTCCACCCAGCCATGTCTTCCATGTTTGTTTCCCATCCGTGTATCGATATAGGACTGGGACTGGCGTATCGCTGGGGGGTGCGTTTGTCGTTCCAGATGGCATGGCCTCGTTCGTCAGGAGAGCGAAACCATCATTATGGGCAACCAGTCCGCCCGCTGCTCTGCATCGTTAGCACCCACATGGTGATCCATTGTAGACTATTCACACACCTTCCTTGCCACCGGAAACCGTAACCGACGTCCCAGTCGCTTGAAATGTGTCTACATCCACTTGCTGCACATGAATGTCTGTTTCGCTCGCGTCAAGGTAGGCAATGTAAGCTGATTTTCCATCGGGAGAAACCGAAAATGGAGTTCGTCGATGGTGAGGGTATCCAGTCCAGTAGGCCTCTTTGATGGGGTTAAAAGGATTTTCGAGTACCAGCACCTTAGCGTATTTGTGCAAGTTGGATTCAGTCAAGTCCGCCGTGACGCTCAGCGCCACAGAGAGGAAAGAAAGAGCGACAATACCTCTCATGGTGAGTGAGTGGATGACAATGCCTTGGTGTAAGCCAGTACATCTGCCGCAGAGGGCTCACAGTAATATATAGAAATCCGCAGTTTATCAAGCCATATCGGCTGGTTTGATAGGGCGTTTCTTGCTTTCCCTTCTTGTCATCCTTCAGGGGAAATCCCGGGTTTCTAATTCTGAAACATGCAATACATTCCACCAATACGTACACCAGCGTGAGGCCCTACAAAGCCCGAAATACTGAATCACAATTACCGCCCACCGAAGGCTCTCCACCGGTGGATATGATGTTTCACTCTCATCACCGCACGGAGCAGACCCCCTTCCTAATTACCAGATATCGCCGCCAAACAGTAATCCCTGAGACAGTGGTAACTGTCGTAGTGTGTCAAAATTACAGGTTTAATCAATCCGAGCAGACGGTTCGACAGACTACTACTGTAGGGGTAGAGGGAGTCTGCCAGGAGAACTCGATACTTGCTGCCAAGATATTGTTTCGAGCAGAAAGAGGGTGGAGCCACAGGATCTCATGACTGTGCGATCTATCTTGCATGCGGAGGTCCGAATAGCCCTTATAATACGGGGGCAGATAACTATGGAGTTTCATTAGCTGACTGGCCAAGTTCGTGTTGGTCTGAAAGTCTGATGGCGGAACCTGAAGGCAGAAGAGCAGGGTAAACGTTGCGCAACAACCAGATATCTGCCGCTCTAGATCGATCATTTTGATTGCTTTGTAGGGTTATAAGTGAGATCTTGGTAAGGATCGTTCCAGTGACTTTTCCGGAAATGGAGACCATTGCTTGGCGCTTCGGTGGCGGTGGTGAAACAGTAGTCAGAAGGATAAAAGCTCCTTAATTCCAATAAATGCCGAAGATCCACCGAGGGGAACACAGACTACCGCGACCACGCTGAGACCCCGTGGTTTTGGAATAATATTTTATGTCATCCAGTCTTAAAGAAACCTGTAACGGCAGATGGCTCAGCTTGCTGCCTTAGGCAGTAATACCCTGCCGCAAGCGAGGCGACGCGGGCCAGACGGCCCACATAAACGCACACTAGTATAGATAGATTTCAATCGCGCAGAGGATTCCAATCCTCAAAGCGATTCGTTCTGTTCCAATATATACGTTGCCTCATAGGATCCTCCGCCTGTTATTATCCGTCGAATCAAGATCGGAATTATCAAGTACACTGCATAAGGCCCGTGTACGGCATATGTATATCAATTTTGTGGCGCGAAGATCACTCCCTTTCTAAGCAAGCTATGGTTTCGATGTGAGCCGCATTCAGCCAGCCCCTTCACTACCGATAATGCTGTATATGGGTCTGTGGATTATTTGCTTGGGGTTTTCGACGTACACGTATTTCAAATTATGAGCAATAATACCGCATACTCTATCTATGTATCTGATCACCCCTCAGCGAAACGAAATCAGTCCTGTGCTTGGTACACTTCAGGACCAATCATAGGTCAGGATCTGGAATCTCGGATTCCAATAGTTCAGTTAGGCATTCCGGCGTAGTATCACCGTTCAGCTTTTCCCTCAACCGTATAACAACCTGTTGGACCGAAGTTGGCACAGAACGCTGGCATTGCAAAACAGTATCCACCTCTGCCAGAATCCCACAGAGAGCTTCACGGACCCCAGGCTCCCTTTGAAGCGGCACGCCCTGATTTACTGCCCGAAGAACCATGGACGTATACACAGGCCAGGTAGACTTCGTAGCAATCGACCCCATCGCCAATGCTGCGGTTGCAAGGTTCCTCACATGGTCCCGGAAGAGTCCCCAGGCCTGCTGCATGCGTTGGAGATAAGTCACAGTCTGCGTTATTTCATCTAGGTCGGCCTCACAGGCTTTGTGGGCCGCCTGAAGCATGGGTTGAAGATGGCTAATCTGGTCTATGTGGGCTCGGGTCTTGCAGAGATCCTCCTCGATCGGCTTGATGGCAGTGTAGAGTGTGCCCAGGCTATCCCGTATTTTACTTAGCTTTTCCTGAGTAACGGAGAGGTCGTGAGCTGCCCTCCCCTCCTCCACATCGGTGAAGAAGTCCAAGCCAAACGGGAGTTTGGGCTTCTCCATCATCAGAAACCTTTGATGGGCCCTTGCCTGTTGCTCCAGCTCAAACACTGACGCCTCGAATTCTCTCTTTTGCTGCTCCAAGCCAGCCTTGGCATCGTTTAAGAGAACGAGCTGCCCCTCCAGCTGCTGATCGAGCCCTCGCAATTCATTTCCCGATTCAGTGAGCGATGAGTCATGGGTGGAGAAATGCGCTGCACGCGTTCGATAGTCCACAACCAAAGTATTGAGCCGGGAGACAGCCGCACTCATCTTGTCGCCATCCTCGTCTATCGACACGTGGACCATTCGGGTGACGTTTTCCACCAGAACGCGACGATCGGCATCCCAATCAATCTGTGTGGAGCTGGCGCAGTTCTTTTCCCTCCACGCAGACAAGGGCTCTGTTTCGATACCCAGCACCCCAAGTATACCTTGCACGCTATCCAAGACCTCGTTCATCGTGCCGGTATCTGGGTCTATAGGCATGCCGACCAGCTGGCCGATGCTTTCCACCACACGGCGAAGACCGCCACTCTTGTCAACCCTTTCAAAAGTAGCACAGTGCTTTTCCTTCCAGGCAGAAAATGGCTTAGTTTCGAAATTCAGTACCCCTAGTAAGGCTACTAGGCCATGGAAGGCATTCAATGATTCAGCCAGCTTCAGGTCGGGCTGCGCTGTGCTCGTTTGCAAAACTGCTCGTGCGCTTTGGAGCCCCCAGTGGTATTGTTTCGCTTCCCACAGGCGTTCCTCGGCGGTCTTGAGCGAAGTTTCGGCAGCCATGTTGACGAATGAGATTAAAGGAACGGGAGCTAAGGAATAGTTGAAGTAAAGAAGAGTCTTCGGTACAGGATATGGGTTTGCGAGGTCGGTATTCTCTTATACCTGTGTTCTAGTTACAGGGGGATATACAATACCATTTACAGCTAGAGTTTGTTTACCGTAACTACTAGTCTGCTGGTGACCATCAGGCTACGGATGGCATCATCACTGTCCATGCCCATCTCGATCTGTCTAGACTGATGCCGATCGTTTCCACCACGCTGTACTTCCGAACTAGCCATATGCGTGGATGCCCGATCAGGGCAGTGGTGGGTACAGCCCTCCGCCCGCCCCACTCCACCATTTGAGTATGTATGCTCTCCGAGACTCATAAAACGAAGCTGCCCTTTCGGTGTCAAGCGGGGTGATCAAAACCCATTTTCAAGATCGGTTCACATTGTTTACGCTTCGATCTTGCAACAGCTATTCTGATTAGTATTCATTATGACTATTTCGGGCGATTCTCCCGAGGGCCAACGGGCGGTGCAAACCTTGGAAGCAATCCGAAAAGCGGAAGAAAAAAGTACAGATGTGGCAACGATTGCGAAGGATATCAAGTATTCCCTCTTCTTTGCTGAAAACTGGGATGTCCTCCTCTGCGCTGCCCCGTATGCCCTTGAGATCCTGGGCGGTCTTAATGCGGTAGCAGCGACCAAATGGGCCGTGGAAACAAAGGTAGCTCGGCCGGAGGGTGGCTTTAAGTATCTAACTCCTCAGGATGCCGGGTATGATATACTCAAGAACGACTTAGAAGACATCGGCTGATTGGGTATAGGAAAAATTACCTGCAAGGTGCCCTTGCCGACCTATCGAACCAATCAGGAGAGACCTTTTCCGTCGCCAGGAACAAAATGTTCTCCATCAAAACAGAATCAGGGGCAGTTATACAATCGGTGAGTGACCCGGGCCGCAAAATGAGACCTAAATGATTCTAATAGAAGACGCGGGATACAGGTAAAGCTTCTCATAGAGACGTTGGGAGATTTAGAAGCCCCAATGCAAGACGTTTATCTAGAGCTTAATAATATCTCACGAGGTGCACGAAGTTGCAAGGACCAAGCTGGAGCCATTCACGATAGCGCAACCCATTTCTTGAAAATGGCTCAGGAGCTCTACGTAGCCTGCCGAGCGGAGAATGCTGACGTGCACGCTCAGCGTGAAGATATCTTGATGAAAAAAAAACTTACCGAGCTGGAGATCAATGATTCTAAAGAGAGGGAAGAAAAGACTAAAGCCTTCATGGATGAGATGAAGACAAATTTTGATGACGCGCATGATACGTATAAGAGAACACTTGATGAGATGCCAACTGGGTAAGGAAAAGAAAAAAGACCAACTATACCTACCTACCATACGCGATTGCTGACACTATTTTCCTTGAAAGAATGACACTAGTTGGGCAGCAAATTCTGTTGGGACTTGGAGACACAGCGTGCAGATGTTTGGAGATTGGGGCCAACGCAGTAGCAGCCTATTACAACCCAGCTGGCGCTGGCGCTGGAGCTCTCAAGGAACTCAACGATATAGCAAAAGATAATAACACGCAGGCCAAAGCAAACAAACATACGACGTCAGCCACAGAAGAGCCAAAGCCACAGGAAACGCCAAACAGTTCGATTCTCTCCCGGCTGACGGCCAAGTTCCCCAAACGGGCCCGGCCAAACAAGGCGTCCCAGGGCGAAACTCCCACACCTGAGACCCTCAAAAAAGATATCTCGAGTGAGAGCACCGGAAAGCAAGTACAAACAAGCTTCGGCAACTGGGATCTCTCAGGAAAGTTCGACGCCAAAGATCCAGCACTGAAGGTAGTCAGCGGTGTTAAGAGTGCCATCGAATCAATCAAATCCGTCATTGTCGGCTCTCCAAGCGGGGTAAACTGGGACGCTGTCAGACCTCCCAAGGATCCCACACAAGGCACGGTCAGTTCCATTAGCCTTTACTCGCACACCCTCAAACGATTCGCCAAGGATTTCCGGCCAAAGGAGGAAGGGCTGGCATCCCAGCTCGTCGTGGCAATTATCGACGAAGGGGAGCAGTTATGTTATGAGCTGGATGAACAGCTAAACAAGAGTAAGACCCTGGGATCCAGCCCACTACCTGATACAAAGTCAGGTATCTACAAGGATTGGGATACGAGAATCTCCCATCTTGCACTAGTTGCGACCACACTGGATCAAGCAGCAAGGTCCCAACCTGGGAGTGTACCAAGCGCCGGCACCTCTCTGTTCAAAACTCCCGAGGATTCAGCTGCCAACATGGAACTGAGGGCTGACATCGCCGAACAGACGGTTCGTCTCGCGACAACCAAGCTGACTTCCGCCCAGACAGTCTATCAAACCGCTCTCGAAAGCTACAAGGAGGCAACCAAAAATACACTGCAGGCCCAGAAAGAGTTGAGCGCATCAATCATCAACCTGGAATCCCTCAATGCAAAGGAATTGACTCTTGTAAGTTTCTCCTTCAGCTCCATCGCTTTCTAATAAATCAATCAAAGGGGAAAGACGGGATAGATGCTGATATGGGTTCAATCTTAGAACGGTATCAAGGAGGTTTTGATCCGTTGCATTGCATTCCTTGAGCAGTTGAAAGGCCAGATCGACAAACTCGTGCAATTCTTCTACAACATCGCCGAGTTCATTCGAGTATGCGTCGAATCCCAGGTTCAGCCATTCGAGGAACGAATCAAGCAATATGGAGAGAAGAGTAACAAGGCCGCCTTTTACACACGTTACGCACGAGATGTAAGACTCCTTCGGTCTTTATTATCAGCCTGAATACTAATTATCAGAACATTTTCAAATTTTCCCTAAGAATCGTAGCCCACTTCTCACTTTTCCGGGATATCGCTACCATGTACGACGCTGTGGACAAAGAAGCCATTATCCCTGGTATTACCCTCGTAAATGAGGTTAGCACTTTGCAGGTCCCGTCAGCAGGAAGCGAAGATGGTCTCTTTGAGCAACGCAAGCAAGCGCTCAAACAGTACCGCCTCGGGGCAGAGGAGGCTGTGAAAGATGTTGTTCAAAAGGTAAATACCAATTCTGCTCTTCATTGGCCTTCTGTGTGCCCTAACGCTTTATCTGTATCAGAAACGACATGAAATCATCGGATCGTTGACAGCCCGCGTGGAAAATCTCGCGAACTCACTAAAGGAACTCCCCGAGAGATATCTGCCAGCTCCACAAACTAAAGAGGCCTTGGAGGACGGTGCTGCACTTGCTGAAGCTTCCAACAGAGAAATCGTGCTTCTATCAGCCATCGCGTCACCCGTACAAGCTGTCATGACCCAAACAACCTTGGTAAGTAGATAGAATTACCTTCGAGGCAGACCTTGCTAATGCATATACAGGAATCAGGTGACTTTGATAGCCTCTAGTAGATACTGTCAGAGGATATCTACTATTCAGGGTAGAGCACCTGTCAACTAGGTAAGGATATGTGGGTAAAGTACTAGGCAGTAGATATTAAAAACAGAAGACTGATTCTTGATTTTCCTACTATGACTTCTAGTACTAATTTATAATTAAAGACTCCCTTAGATTCTCTCTATGTATTTTCTAGATAGGGGCTACTATATATTATTAGAAAGGCGATAAATATAAACACTAATATTACTGATTAACTATCAAATTATCTATATATTTAGAATAAAATATCTAATATAGTTATCTTATAATTATTATTAAATCTATAATAATTATATTTTTTTATTAACTATTTTTAAATAGTATTTAGCGCATTTATTAAATTAAGTATACTTATATCCACAAAGCTAAGGATTGAGGATAGTAATTGACAAACTATATCCGCGACACAATTTGTGGAGAGGATTGCGGATATCCATGGACATTGAGGATGTTGCCGCAGTCTATCTTCACCCATTGCTCTGTAACACTGCCAACCACCCACTCGTTGATGCTGACAAGTGTGTAGTAGTATGTTGTTTTATTTCCTTATCTATCAGACTGCCTGCCCCTGGCTTGTCTTTTTCAAAGTCATAGCGAGTTCAACTAGTAAGCTAACACTTTCTCATACGTACAACATCCGTACCAGATTCATATGCACATGTCTCGCAAAAAGACCAGTGCGACGTTCTCTAAATATGACTAGTAATCGGCAGCGCATCCTGCAGCTTTCGCCAGGAATGGCTGCCGCGCTGTGCAGCGGTCTCTGGTTGAAACGCAGGCTCCCGCATTCTCCGATCAAAGATCTCCAAAGACACCCAGCCATTGAACCCTCTATCTGCAATCCAGGACTTTGCGACTTCTGGTATTGGCATGTATCCACCCATTTCGGTCTCCAGGGGGAATGGTCGAGCGTGACGTGACCATGTAAACTGTGGCGCCTCACCTTCGAGATACCACGGGTGGGACGTTGAAAAGGGGGGATCGAACTGTTCCCCGTCTGAGAGTTGCACATAGAAGATCTTGTCTAGAGGGCAATCATCTTGAAAATCACGCAGTGATTCTCGCAGATTATGGTCTGCGTTCGGTAGCTTACCCGATGGATCGAACGGACTAGCCCACACTTTTGTGAGCTCGTGGAAGGTATCTAAACACAGTCCAAAGTTCGGCCGATCCACACGCTGGATAATGTGTAGAGCACTTTGCCATGTCGAGCAATGTGTAGACCATGACATTGGCTCATAGGCAATAGCGATAATCGGCTGTTGGGCACGGGCAAGATCCGCCAGCTGTTGCAACTCCATGACGATCACCGCCTCCTCCCCAGTGCAGTCACTGCTATACTGAGCCGGCACTTGCAGATATGTTGCCTTCAGTACTCTCGCAATATCGATCCACTTCGCGGCAAGTTGGAGCCTTTCCTCGAGAGGCGAGTTATGTCCTTCGAAGTTCTCAAATGGAGCCAGGGACACAATCTCGATCCCGTGCGTTTCGCATATCTTTTGAATCGCTGATGCTGCCTCCGACAAGGAAAGATTCTTCACTCGTGCGTAGACTTCAATGTCGGAGAACACGATCTCAATACCCGCAAAACCATGAGAAGCAGCGACCTCAACTTTGTGGTCTAAGAGGTGGGAAGGGTGCTGGCCTAATGACAAGCTACTGATTGCTAACTTATTGCCTAACATTTTTCGTTGGGACCGGGTACCGCAGCTTAGATTCGAGTGGGAGAAGAGAATATGATTCATGATGCTGGCATGGGAACTTCGTTGGTTTAAATGTTGTCTGGACGGAAATCAATTTCCGCGACGGAACAGAAGGAAAACCGTCTATTTCCGTAGTAGCCAGTCACTAGGTCAAATAAGAACAGAATATATTTAGACCTACACTATTTCACAAGCCTCTGCCTCATACTGGAGATAGAAGCGGACCTCTTGTACTAAATTCGCCAGAAATGGCCTCCTCAGAGTCAACAAAGGGAAAGACAAGAACATGCCGCTATAGGGAAATTGGCTATGGTCCACAGAAGAAGGCATCTGTTCCAATTGTATTACGAATTTATGATGGGAGGTTTAACTAGGACTGGATATCGGCCGAGCTGTGGAGGATGACTTTGATAAACCCTAACAGCAAAGTAATAAATATTACTATGGACTGATCACGAGACACGTTCCCAGTGCTGCGACTACACCTAATCTATCTTCATACTTCAAATCTCTCGAGGCTTGAATGTCTACAAGCGCTAATCCATTCTACCACAGTTTCCGCTCAATATGCTCTGGCGGTAGCGAAGCGTAAAGTATGAATATATTCTCTTATGTCACGACGCTCACCTCACGCCATAACTAGCAGCTAATACTAGAATCATGTACTTTCACCAGAGAGGAGTAAAATCCAGCCCTTTGCACCAGCTCTAACTTGAAAACTCCCAGTAACCTTCTAATGAGCCAGCATGAGCCGCCCACACTCGAACACTCGGATCGCTCTCTCGCAGAGCAGAAATTTTGTGGATAGTCTCTCGAGCGGCTTCTGGATCAACACGGATACATCCGCTTGGAGCGATAGGGATATCACCAAAAGGAGCCTCTGGGTAGTGAACGAAGTGATGAGAGTGGAAGCAGTCACCCGCAAGAAAAATCCATCTGGGTTCTCCATCCCTGCTACGAGTTCTGCAAAGAGCGCTAATATTTCCAGCAAGATGGCCAGGTGAATCTACCAGGAAAAGGCTTCCGTCCCCAGAAAAGTCCAAAGCCTTTTCGAATATTCCAAGCTTCCCCCATTTATCCTTCCGGGGGAGGGAGGATCATGCTTTCGAGGCCGGGAGCTCTTTGATGGGTAGCTCGGAGCACTTGGGGTCCCAAATTTTCTCATCATACTCGCTCTTCTTGTTGTCGGACCAGTAGCCATCCTCCTTCATGATGGCTAATGTTCCCGTGCCGCAAAGGAATGTTGCATTTGGCAGCTGGTCTTTGGCGGGAAAGACGTGGTCCCAGTGTGCGTGACTGCATAGGAAAAAGCATCGCAGCCACGACAGGAGATCATTCCCGCCCACCAGATCAGCGACTATTCAGACGCGATCACATATCTCCAGACGCGGCCCGACATTAACCCAGACAGAATTGGAGTTTGGGGAAGCTCCTACAGCGGTGGCCACGTCCTGTGCGTGGGAGCCGTAGATCGGAGAGTAAAGGCTGTCGTTAGCCAGGTGCCCTTAGTCGATGGATGGGAAAACTTCCACCGCCTGATCTGCCCGGACTTCGTTCCATCTGTAAAATGAGGCCATTGAGAAAGGCCAGAGCACAGACAGAACACGTATATGCAAGGAACGCTTTTATTAATAGCTTAGCGTACAGACCGGTCGGGGAGTCGCCGCAGGGGAGACACCAAAATGCCTTCCAGTTGTGAATGAAAACCCATTGATGCAATCAGCTCTTCCATCGGCGGACAGCTATCAGTTTTTCAGCACCTATGTACCGGGCACGAAATGGGAGAATTCCATCACAGTCAAATCGTATGTATCGTTCTTCTCCTAAACGCTCATCACTAATTACCCGCTAGACCGGAGGCTTTGAGGGGATACGTGCCCCTTACCGATATTGAGCACATCTCTCCAACTCCTCTCCTCGTGATTGTTGCCGATAATGACCTGGTCACTCAGACGGATTTGGCCTTGAAGGCATACGCAAAGGCTCTTGAACCTAAGTCTCTTCACATTCTTCCAGGGGGTCATTTCGACGTCTATGCCGGCGAACATTTTGAACCGAATGTTGAGGCACAAGTGAGCTTTCTTCGCCGCCACCTCTGTTAGTGAGATAGTCGCACAGGAGAAATAGGCCAAAGAAACTTCGAAACCTTTGGCGTGGTGTCGAAATACAATTTCTGCATAGAATACAATTGTTCCGAACGCATAGCCTCAATGAATCTGCATCGGACAATAAATCCCTTCAATCTGTCAATTTTGCCACTCTTTCACCGGTGTGATTTAGCACGCTGGGAAACGGAAACAGCTTCGTAGGCACCACACTATAGATTTGAGATTATCTCTCAGGCGATTACCATAAATATTTAATATCTCACCTGCGACTGGTGGGCGGGTTTCCTACAGAGTGGTCTATGAGTCTCCACGAAGGTTCTAACAAGACTCTCGTATTTCGGATAGATCTTCCAGGACTCAAGTTGCAAGCGTGTTATTATAACACCTTTTGAAAACCACTGCATTGGCATGGAGTTTCGAAGTGATAGAATGGATATATGGGTGACGCTATGTATGATTGATGATCGAACACAGCCTGACTAGCTTTTGGTATCTACTATTCCTCCAGATGCAACATCCTCCCTCTTAAACCCTTCCGTTCCCAGTATACGGTTGTTGACCAATACTGGTTTAGCCGCTTAGAAGTCCTCACATCAGTCCATTTGATCAGGCCGGAATAAAAGGATGCAGAACGTACCGGTCAGTACAAAAAACACTCGTGCCGGTGCGTCCGAGTAGTTTGTCCATCCGTGTATGGTTCCCCTCTGGACGCAGACGTCCCCGGGCTTCATGTCAATGCGCTCGTCGCCGTCAAGGTGGCTATCGAGGATTCCCAAGGATTAGCAATGATACTCGGCCCCGAGGGAGAAACGAACCATGTAATTTCTCCTGCATGCAAGATGCCAAAATCGAGAGATTCGGTTCGATGAAACATCTGTGATCGGTGTTAACCCTTCCCCGTCTGCACCAGTTGTAGGGCCTACCGTTTTTGTACGTGGCGGAAAGTCCACCACACGCAAGACAACCCCTTTCTGGTTGGCTAGGTCCGGTGTACGGGTCCTGGTTGGGTCAATCCATTGGTCATTGACTTCAGGAAACTGATGCGTCTCGTAGAGAACGGCGAAGTTGCAGTTGATTTTGGTTGGCTCGCAGGGAATCAAACTGTCTGCTACGACAATCGCTTTGCCATCATTGTCGTGGCCTGTGACGATACGGCGCGGGTGTGGGAAAAGGTTCTCCATGCTACCAGGACTGGTTTCTCACGTAAGGCTGAAGAGCGAAAAGAAAGTATTCTTCAAAATGTAGATATTGAATAGAATACATTGTGAAACCCACAATCGAAAGGTTAGGTTATATAATACATAACGTTTGTAATCCCGAAGGTCGGGGGACCTTCGGATTCGGAGTATTCCATATTCTCCGAATGTGGAGTCGTTCGGGCTCAACTTTCACCACCAAAAGATCACCAAACCAGTTTACTGCCAAAGGCAATTGGGTGTTAATATCTAACTGATGGCGAGCCTTGTCAAAGTTTCCTGAAGGTCGTGCTGTCGGGCCGATCCCACGCATGCTGCCTTTGAGTATGATGGCCTGAGACCAGTGCTGGGACAACAATTAACGTGCAAATTTCATCTACCGGGATTTTGTGAAGACATTTTTCTTTTGATCCATCCTTGGTATGCAAAAATATTTTCTTGGGGCATATTCCACATATTGGCCAGCTGTTTCAGCGGGTACATCAAACATACTTAATTAAACACCCTCCAGCCGTGCTGAAACAGAGCTAAGGGTTCGAATCCCGAGGGTTCCTCAAGATATGCGTCTCCAATAGACATGTTATACCACGAATCATCTAGGGGCACACCAGGCGGCTCCATCAGTAATTCTTCAGGATCGACTGAGTCGGCTTCCCCGACACCTGAGCAAGTTTGTGTAAGAGCGAGAGAGCTCCGTGAGTCACCACGAGGATTGTTTGCCTGGTAAATCGAATGATCCATGGTTTCCAAATGCGGTGCTAGTGTAGAGGGGCCAGGGCTTTCCTGGGCCACATCGACAAGGTGTGTAGCGTCGTTGAGAGACTGCATACGATCTATTCCATACATTCTGTTTCGCTCGGTACTCGACTCTTGTGATTTTAAAGAATGCAATTGTCGATCTAGCGCAGAAGAAAGTTGTTCTGGCTTGATTTCCAACGCAAATGTCAGCGCGTACTAGATTTTCTATTGAGTAGGATCAACTCACGAGATGACTCAAAGTTCTCCAATGACGGCACAGGACGTTCAGGAGACGTAAAATCGCCCGCACGGCACGTAATCTACGACTTTCAGTCCGGCTTTCAGTAATGGTTGCATGCGATCTTTTGTCTTGGCAGGGAGTCTCTGTGGCCAACAGGACTATACCTGCTATAAAGGCCCCATAGCCCACGAGCGGAGGCAGGACTGTGATATCGCCACTTCCATACAGAAAAGGACTTAGTAGCTTTTCATGCAATCCTGCATGACGTATGACTTTTTCGGCGCTCCGTTTCACACTTTCCACATCCATCTCTGGCCCTGTCGAAGCGCCTGAGAACAAGGGGACAAGCATTGAGTGCAGAATAATTTGACACTGGTGGAAAAGAGATTCAGCAAGTAGCTTCATAGAGTGAGACTCAGACTCTATATCGTTGACGGTCATCGGATCCGTGACAGAACTTGCACTATTGAAAACTGACGTTGCTAAGTCTGAGAGACTGTAGACAGACTTGACGTTGAGAGAGGGAGAAGAAGCATTCCAATCGTTAACCAGAAGCTGAACCTTTGCCCTGATATATCCAAAACATCAGAAAGAGAGCTAAGTGTAGATTGCACACAAAGATTTTCATACCAGACTCCCATTATTTTCACCAGAAATGCCGCTGCAGGTGTGGAATGGGGCCTCATGTTAAGTTCAAGTGGCCTCGGCTCCCAATCCTGATTCATCTTTTCCCTCAAAATAATGTCATAGCCTGATCCGCAATCTTGAATGTACGCCGGAAGTGGGACCATGGCCACTTCTTTCCAGGCGGCTCTTATGCAAGATTCCGGCTCCATGCTGACGCAGATGGAGATCCAGCAAGCCCAAAAGCACCGACGATTGAGCTCGGATTCTAACGATAAATCCAAATCATTGCAGCCATCATTTAACCCTCGATTGTATCCAAGGAGGTGGCATGAACGATAGGCGAGAGCTATAAACCCCACAATGAAGGTTTGCAATCAGCAAGACTGGAACAAAATACCCCATTCGATGGAAAGGGCCTTACAAAGACACAGACTGCAAGACTGAAAATTGCCAATGCCAAACCAATACAGCTGCAGACATTCAAGTGCCTGGGTAGTCACCAGGGAAGGCTGTTCGATCGCGGATGACGTGGCTTCCCGCACAGCAGACTTGGCCCATGCAAGACCACAAGAGCCATAACATTGTAGCACGTCCAACTCAGAACCCTCCAAGGACGTCGTATTTTCGTGCTGACGGTCGGGATCAAGGAAACTGTAATCATTCATTGGCGATGAACTTTGACTTTATGGAACGACATACAGCGTAGCTAACGCAAACATGGCCTTCACAAGAATAGTAGGAAGATCGCCTTTAAGATATTCGTGGAAGACCACATGTTTCTGAAACAATAAAGATGCATTATAGATCCGTGAAAAGTATATCTCAAGTAAACCCAGGCCAAGGGCGCGAGGCGGCATGGGTGGGTCATCTGAGTAAGGAGGTATACCATGACGAGTTGACCTCGTTCGCTCTCTGGCTTCATTGGATCGAGGTGTTGGATGAATCAACTCACGTCCGTTCGCAATATAGGGAGTCCGAGTCCCGGTGTGCCTTTCGGGAAATGCTGGGGCTGCTCTACTAGAACTGGCGGCTCTCTCGGCCTCTCGTGAGCCCTCGTCTGGGGAGAGCACCACACCGTCAGGAAGTACTGTCTGGTGAACGATGTGGTCTGACAGGTTTAGAGCTGGGACACACCTGGTGGATTCACCCGTGAGGTTGACGATGTCCGTTTGTGGCTGCGGAAGGTCCAGGCAACTTTGGTCAACTGCTGTGCGTGTTTCCCGGCAGTTCCGTTGCGGCTTCCGACCCCGACGTTTCACAGGAAGTGGGTACACACAGATCGCCTGGAGCCTCCGGCAGCGACTGCACAAGGGGCGTTCACGACTGCATTTAAGCTGCTAGACTATTTAGCATGAGTAGCAGAGCCAGAGCAGATTGCGTCACTTTTTGGTTACGACATCTTTGACATGCGACAACAGAGCGTTGTACAGCATCACTCGATTGGCGCGGTTCAGTTATGGAAACCTGGCAATGCTCTTCTCTTTGCGGAGTATCCATAGATTCGGGTTTGTACTTCATCTGGATTGACCGAAACGGCTCGCAGTATGAGAAGGTGGGTGCCTACCGCCTACCTAGATAGTCCCGGGTCCAGAGCGGTGAGTTTATGCCATCCAAAAGATGGCTTTGCCTCGGACCGAAGAGACAAATCCAATTATCCGATATATTTCAGGTCCGACCAGATGAATATAGCTAGTATACCGATACAAACATTCTTTGTTGACAGGGTACCATCTCCAATTGTGACTTCACGGCCGACTATCAGTTTTACAATGATGGCAATAATTTTCCCCGACATTCGCCAAAGCCGATACGCCTTGTACCATTATCACACCAGGCGTCCAGAACTATCTCATCTCCGTCTTCCAAATACCTAACGGTGGTGCCGTTAGGAAATTCAAGTGGGCGACTGCCACCCTTAGTTGCCTCGAAAAGGCATCCCAGCTCGCCTTCGTGCTATGGAGCAGGCCTTCGTCAGATCTGAAACATGATAGACTCCACAGACGCTTTATATACACACCTGGCCAGATATTGTTCCTGTACCCATCAAGTCACCTGTTTCGATACCACAACCTGCGGATGCATGGTGCGCGAGCTGTTGATATGGGGTCCAGTACAGATAGCGTAGGTTGCTCTCTGTAGTATTATACCTTTCCCCATTCCCTAGCGACAATCATCAATAAACGGTAGCAGAAAACGAATCATTAGCTTACTAATGAGCGACGCATTTAATCGTATATCAAATGTGGCAGTTGCGCGTTCTACATAACGCTGATGGTCGAATTCAGTAGCAGAATGGACATGTTCAGGCTCACAAGCAAAGGGTTTGAGTGCATCCAGTGTGACAATCCAAGGGGATATACTGGTTCCAAATCCTGGGAAGGTTCAATCTGTTAGTTTTGCTGTACATAATAAACGCGAGATACTCACGTATGTGATTAGTCTATCTTACCTTTGGAGTGGAAAGGACCTAATGGAGTCATTTCAAACGCCTGAATATCTCGACTGGACCAATCATTCAAAAGAACAAATCCGAAGATATGCTCTGGTGCATCGATCGCTTTGATAGTCTCTCCTATAGGGATGGGCTTCGAAACAAAGTATCCCATCTCCAGCTCAAAGTCCATCTGGACCGCTGGACCAAAGACCGGCTGACCGCCGTCATGGTCCCATCTAATACCTTTCGGCCGTCGGACAGGAGTAGGGGATGGTATGACGCTTGATGCTCTTCCATTGTAGACGGAGGGAGCATAAAAGAAGTTCCGCGCGACCTCGCCACCAGTCAAAGGGGCACACTAGCTCTGTCAGTAATCAGTCGTATTCACCGGATCAAATCCGTCGCCATACATTCTGCGCGTGTTCCAGCGAGCAAAAGAAGTCCGAGTAGCCCCAAATCTTCATCGGAAGGTGCATATGAGCTTGGTCGAGTGGAATAAAACATTTTTCTGGAACACGTCCAGTTGATAAATCGTGGATGAGAATTTCTCTCACTTGGGACCTCGTTTTTGAGCTTAGAGCAGCAAATGCATTGAGCGAGGGCTATAGATATGGATGAGCCTAGCCGATGTATTGACTTATGGGGCTACTGACTTGACTGAAAATATCGTAAAGGCTTTGGTTGGGCTCGAGATCATCCTTATCCTTCCACAACAAGGATAGGTCAATCGCATGATGTCCAAGAGCCGTGGCACAGCGTGGTTTAGGGTCAGAGGTAGTTGAGATTACTCCAAATGGAATATTATGCAAAGTAAACGGTGAATCGGGGGGGATGATGGGTTCGGAGGGCATCGCTAGAGATTCGGATAGACTGATGTATGAAGGAATTTCAGTCGCATAATCCGAAAAACGCAAGTGCGTTGCAATGGTTAAATATCTATCAGTGGGGTATTATCGGGGTCCTCGCTCACAATTGTTGCACTCGGTCGGATTCGGAGAAATTCCACTGGTCGTAGTAGGAGACCTCGTTCTCGTTGCGTTGGGGATGAGAGGTTTCGGAGTGTCGCGGGCGCCTAGCGTGGTGTTTCCTGCGTCGTCAGTCAATATCACTCGGCCGTTGAACACACCTAGGGTCATGAGATCTGGTATATACACGACGTAGTACACCACAATTGTCACCTATGGAATACTTGTCGGCGTTGATAGTATTTGGCCGGACGACTTTGCTGACCTTCGCGAGTCGGATTTGCGCAACCTGGGTGAAGACCGACAGGACAATCGGATTTTCGGGCCCAGAGGCCCTGCAATGAACAATATTAGAAACAAGGGCTTTTTGAAAAGAGTTACAACTCGCAATGGCACACGCAATGCAACTGAAGATTCGGGCCGAATGGTAGACGGTGGTTGTGGGGCTTGGGGGCGTGATAGAAACTCAACCAGACCCGAATATCTATTCTGCGTCCCAGTCGGGGAATCGACTGAGGAAAACAGGAACTTTCACTTTATTTAGATGCTGGACATGGAGCCAAGCATCTGCTTTTAGCATCGTACGACAAGATCGATACAGGCAGAGTTAGTATTCTACCTCATCCTTGGACCATCGGTGCTCCCTTCCGTTCCTCATTGATCGATGCATTAGTACCAGTATAAACTCAATGAAAAATAATCTTAGAGATGATCGGTCTAGCCTGGCCTGTCAAGGTTAGACCATTGACAAAGCAATGCAGAATATACAGCTGAGGAGAGTGAACCTAAACCATGAGGACATTGTATGGATCAGAAAGGGCTGCCAGGAGTGCCAATTTAGACTGTCTACGAGCAGCCCACATCCACTTTTGATCTCAGGACACCTGACTTCGGCTTTGATTCAGCTGCGATGGGAATCGAAGTACAACATTCTTATTCCCGTAAATTTTCGCTCCCCAGTTGTCGCTTGTGGGGGTGGAAACCGTGGCGAGGGACTACGAGTAACTCATCACAAAGTAGCAAACGCATTGATAGATTTCCTAAGCTTGAATAACCACATTGAAGATTTCAGTCGATGAAATAGCGATAGATACTTCCCTGGGGTCACAAACAAGTCATAAGGGCGAAAGAAATAGTGCAGAGCCTGTCGTCCGAAGCAACAAAAAGCCTAAGCTCATCACCGGTTTCGCCAAGAAGATTCGATGACTTCCGCCGCTGTCGTAATCCTGATATCGGGAAACTGAGCGTCCAAAGTAGCATCGTTGGAAATAGTATACCCCCCAGTGCCAGATATATAGTGGAATAATGCGAAGATGTACTCCGTGGACCGTCCAGTACTTTCGAGCCCAGTCTCCTCGAATTCAGGGAAAGATATCCGGCCGTTTCGAAGGTCTTCGAGGCTCTCGTTCTTAACAGAAAAGTGTTCACCTGTTACAAAGGTAAGTTAAGGATTTCCCTCTAGCGTTTTCTTAATGTCGTACCTCGCGCTTCTTCAGCCAATTGAAGAATATCTTTGAAGGATGCAGTCTGACCGGCGATGAAACTCACAGGTGACCACTCTGATAAGTCCATGAGTCTTGCGACGAACCGTGCCATGTCTTGCGAAGTGATGAAATTGATCTTGGAAGTCCCATCACCCGGAAGAACAGCCCATTTCCCTGCCACGTTGACAGCGTTGACCCATGGCTTGAGATGGCTTCTCCAGTGCGGAAGACCATAATAGTCCAGGAATAGCCCGTTGACCACCCGTGTATATTCCAGACTCGATTCCTCCACCGCGTCGGTCGCCGCTAAAGCCCACTTTGCGGTAGGTACCATGGGGATGTGCCGAGAGTTGCTGTCAGCTGCCTTCGATTTTCATCCACGAGAATGGCAATCAACATACTCCTCTTTAAACAACATATCGTACCCACTTACTACAAAGCGCTTCGTCGACCCCGACATGTCTGCGGCACGGATCAGGTTGACCTGGGCCTCACTGATGGCATCGGATTCTATGCCGAACGCACAGATAACAGTGTCGACATTTGCGGTATCAAGAGCCTTTGCTGTAGCGCCAACGTTACTGTAGTCTACCGCTAAGTAGGTGAGCTCGTTGACTGGATCGTGCGGCTGCCGTTGCGCTGAGCGTATCAGACTCTTGCACACATACCCCGGCAACCGTAACCCATGGTATGCCGACTCACCTTGCGCGTGAGGATGAGAACCGTGTGCTTGCCATGCGCCACAAGGGCTTCCACGATGGTCTGGCCGACACTGCCGGTTCCCCCTGCGACTGCGATAATCCTCATGTCGAAGCTTTAAAAGGGAGGTACACAACGCGGAAATCGGATGCCCGGGAAGGATTTCTTTATGCGGTCCTTAACGTACAGGAGCAATGGCCAGCCGAGCAAGAGGACAATCCTCAAACCCCAGACGCATTGGCAATACCGGGCTTGGCAGAATAAGCACTAGTGCTGACAATCCTACGCTGTGACTCACTTGACTGCGTGGATTCGTCCATGGATCGGCAGGATGCGTCTGCGGACATTGATTTTGTGCAAGGCTATGTTCTGTGTATCTTTACCCAATGCCGCATCTTGCCACTGCAGTCCCCACCCGGTTTACATGTAAGGAGTTGTGTATGCGCAAGTCCCATGAGCAGGTAACACCTTGTTGGAAGATGTTCATGTTGTCACTAGAGCGCTTTGCAAGCATTGTATTTTATAGGTGAAATATCAAGATACCTAGCGGTCGAAAATACTGAGACACTGTTGTTGTTCGTGATCTCTTCCCTATCATGTAGATTGGATAACTAACCCGGATATATAGCATGAATCACGTCTCTGCGAGCTATCCAAAGAGCCGATCTCCAGTGGCGACACTACTCCGGTTCAATGTGATCTAGAAGTACAGTACATCCCTTTCATTATGGGTATGAGCTGTGTCGAACTTCTCATCATTTGCGCCCTCGCCACCCAGCCAACCCGGATTCTTGACTGTGCATCAGGGTATCACGATTTCCACTAACCCACCATGAAATCCGAAATCAGAAACGCTACGCTCTGGGGTGAGATCTCAGGGGACAAGGATCTGAGGATTCCATGGCTTTGTGGAGTCAGGTTTGTTATTGTGTCTGGGGTTGGTTGCCCAAGGCAGACATACCAGTGCTTTGCATTATTTTGCACTATTGGCATGGTTTACATTCCTACTTCCCGGAACCGGAAGAGGGTGAGGCCGATGGTCACGGGACTTCGTTGTTGCATTCGTCCATTGATTCATTCATTCAATCATTCATGAGAAATAATTCATATACACCCTCCATGTTCACTTCTTCGCAAGCGCCGCCAGCTTAGCCTTGATCGCATCAGCCGACACCTTCTCGTCCCAGATATAGTTTACACTGTCCTGCTGCACCGTTGCTTCCGCCCACCGCTTGAACCGCGGCGTGTCCTCCAGCAAGCTAGGGAGCTTCTCACTCAGCAAACCGTGTCTGTGGAAGGAGAGAATGCGCAGCAGGAATGAACCGGTCAGCACCTCGGCCAACGTCAGTTTCTCGCTACCGCCAAAGAATGGACCTTTGCCATCGGAACCCTCCGGCAACTGATGCTCCAATTCCGATTTGATCGCAGCGACGAGCGCCTCAGCGGCAGCGTCCCGCTCCTCTGTGGTGGAGGCCCGCAAGGATGTCTGGAAGTGGGGTTGGACCTTGCTGAAGAAGGTGTCGACGAAGAAGGCGATACGAGCGCGTTGAAGGGCACCGTTCTCGCTGTTGGACGGAGGGAGGAGGTGCGACGGATGGGCGTCGGCCAGGAATTGGGCAACAACGGCGGACTCCGTGATAATGTGCTCACCGTAGGTGATCGAGGGGACAAGGCCGCGCTGCAGGTGGGTTTGTATGTCAGTATGCGCATTCTGGGGATGTTCGCCGGGCGTAGGCATTGTAGTAGTACACATACCGGGTTGATGTCCAGGTACCATGGCTCTCGTGGCTTGGTCAAGTCAATGATGACTTCCTCGTAGTCCAGCCCCAATTCTTTGAGGGCAATATGAGCCCGGTGGGCCCAGGGACACCGGTGGTTGGTATACAGCGTAATCTTTGGAGTGGTCATTCTGAAGTTGTTCCTTGGTTAGTCTCAAGCGGTCGCTGGGGAGGGAGAGGATGGGAAAGATGGAGGAGACGGAGGGTATTGATATACACCGTAGCGGGGGGTGGGGAAGAGTGGATTTCTAATCCGACGGTGTGGTGCCAACCCCGAGCGAGATGACGATATCACTATCCTCCGTCGAGGGTATATGTATATCCGGCTGCCGTGCACGATACCCTTGTGTATACCTCCACAGACCAGGACGATGACAAGAGTCAAGGACTCTATGTATACTATTTTATGACTTCGGGATAGGTATCTTCTGCTCTTACGATTTTGAAGGATGTAAGGGTGTTTTTCGGACCAACAGCGCTAGACTTCACAATCAAGTCTTCCGTAGAACCTCTGCAGATAGATATATATATACCCCAAGTATTCAGCCACACACGCGTAAAACTAGTAACGGAAGAACCACCATCTTTAAAACTCCACAAAAATCATTAAAAAAACACTAGAAATACATACAGAGTTATATACTGATTTAAAAAGACCGGGGGGAGACGAGGTCGACTGAGAAGGAAAATAAATGATATGGCGTTCCGGGCCGATTTCGAACCCATAGCCTCGAAGGAGCTCACGCAAAAAGTTAACCATGGAGTTACCATGGTTACTCATAAATTGTCTTACTAATGTGATATAGGTAACTATCTATTGTCTTATGAGACCCGGAAAAGTCGAGAGTTCTTTCTCGACGGCCTTGGGGTTATGTGTGCCCTCCACTGATTTGCTCTGCGTCGAATCTGCTTCAGTGTCCGTCTCTCCTCTATGTGACTACATTGCTATCAAAGGCACGTCATCTTTGTTGTTTGGAGAAACGGAGTTATGATTCTCAAATCTCTTACCTAACACACGATATCTGTACCTCAACACAGGGATCCTGACCCCTGCTTGGTGATAATCTTCGGGAATCCACTCGCCGAAAAACTCGGTGCTCACCATGAGCATGGTGGCCAGAGTCTCTTGCAAATCTATATTGCTAAAAGCGCGACGGTATGTGCAAAGGTGTACCTATTCAAATGACAAACATACACTCCAACTAGCACGAATTGATCAACCGGATAAAGCCCCGTACACCTCTATCTCTGCCAGGCCAACATTACAAGTAGACGGGCTAACGGACGTTACTATGAATAAGAGACTTCGCGTGGTTTTCGCCTCAAATTGAATCGGGTTGGGTTTCCCATAATTGTCTAGTACATGAACGGTAATGTTACTTCCATTATCAAATTGAAGAATGCCGCCGGTAACTTGGTCATCGACGTTTGGACGGTCGTATAGATAGACTTCGGAGATCGACTGCGGTTGGGCCCATGTAAGTCTCAAAGTGCTCCCAGCTTTCCACCCACCGTTGCCCATCTGTGGTTGCTCTCCCTGGATAACCATCGATTATTCCGTCAAGGGCCGTTTCCGCTGTCTGGCCACTGTCAGCATTCTGCGAAGAGACGGTCGCCGTTGCGTTGCGGGCGACATTCTCCAGATTAGTTGCAACAACGGTCACTTTTTCCGGCGTACTCCTTGCATTTCCATTCCCAACTACCAAGCTGACCCCCCGTATTCCGACGATCTAAGACTGGTGAATGACGGGCGCGCTGCTGTGGCATTGGAGAGGACGACATCGGCTCCTCTAATCTGTGTCCACTGATAAGTAAGAGAGGCACCGTTGGGGTCTCTACTTTGCGTACCATCAAGCACGACCTTCTCCCCCAATCCGACCGTCCGCCGATTATCATGGAGACGGCCATTCGCTACTGGTTATCCAGTGACAGCATACTGGCGCTGCAGCCATTGTGCCTCATTGCCATTAGGACAACTAGCTAAGTCTTGGCAAACTTTCGAATCGTGAGCAGCATATGTGAAGAAAGCGGATTGCTTAGCATTGAGATCATCCCCAAACACGTTCTGGGCCATCGATGCGATCGAATACCCAGTGTACCCCGTCAAAGTATGGGTGGTAGAGTATCGTTCGGCTGCCTTTTGCACATAATAAGCCGTGGTGTGGTGGTCACTATGGTCACCATCACCATAAGCATGGGCGTAGTCCTGAGTATTGATCCGATCAGGATTGAAATCACTCATCAAAGTAGCGAGTGTATCAAGAAGCTCGTCACTTGTGTAGCTGGTCGATCCGTTCACCGTTTGGATGCTACTGATTTCCGACTGCCAGAGTTTCTGGAGGCTGGCACTTCCGGTACTCGGAAATCCATCTCCGAGGCCATTACCGTCGGGCAATTGGAGGAAGACCAGTGATACGTCTGGATTCCCATCGAGTGTGAAGGTGGGGATGTTCTTCCCCTCGATACCAGCGTCCGATTGCGTCCAGATGTCACTTACATCGGCCATCTGCGCGTATGCGGCCTGGGAGCCCGCCTGGCGTTGCTCCCAGTAGCCATTAGAAACTTCCCCTGCGTCGCCTGCAGTCAAGAAAACTGTGCGAACTCTGCGGCCACCTTGAATTTCATGCAGAAGATCGGGGCTGAGGAATAGTAGATCATCATCCTGATGCGCGACGATGTTCAAGGTCTGTGCAGCCGAACATGGTAGCCGGTATAGGAAGCCAATGGCTGCGAGAAGAAATGAAGTTCTCATTCTAAGAAGCCTGGGTTGTGCGTGCTCTTGGATCTGGATCTGGCTAAAAGTATTATGCACCTGTCATGAAGCCATTGCCAATTCATGAGGGTACAAGTTCGTTCATTTTAAACATCAGGTCCCCTGCATTTCTTCGCTTGCTGCGTGGTCTGGCATTCCAACCGCGCTGTGTTTGTTGTGTCTATTCTATCAACCCCTTGCTTCTCACATTGCAGTCAAACCAGACTCATTGGATTTCACCATGGGCTTTGGTAAAAGGTCAACCAATCTTCGCGGTGCATGTACATTTACGTTCTTAACTTTCAATAGGAATTCTCCGGCTGAAGGGGGTCTTCTTTTGCGGCCAAGTCAGATAGCTTCACGCATCGCAACAGCTCGACAACCCTTTGAGTGGATTTCTAATTCTGTCTACCGTATACAACGTTCAATCTGAAGAAAGCCGATCGATAACGTAGTCCCTGACTGCACTCTCAGTCGGTGCACAGTCAATCAATTTTTCAGATCAAGTATTTCCTCATTCCTGTACCGAGCTACCTGAGGCTATGTGTATATTATTAGGGACGCGGCATTTTCTGGAATGTTTATCGGCCAATGAACAAAGTTAATCTATGGTTTCATACCTAAAGCTCCTTGGTTAGCTGCAAAAACAGGGGCTAACGCCTCTGAGACAGATCCCTTCCTCCCTGTTGAATCATGAATTATGGAAAAGCCTACACCGAAGATTTCAAGGATACCCTGATCTAATTGCTGATCGAGCAAACTAGTTCTCGTGGTTCGTATAATGTATCCTTCGGCAGCCGAACCAACGCACGGTTCAGAGCACATACCGAAGATTGCCTGCACCAGTTAGCCCTAGGGGAATTACCGAGCCCAGATCTATCATTTAGTCCAATCAGTAGCCTGGAATTCGAACGCATTGATGGATACCCAGACCTAAAAACGGAGAACCTAATCTCTTAGTTTTTACAGGATCCTCAGCTAGCCCAGAAGACCTCGGTGCTGTACATATTTGACTTAACGAGACAAACTCCACTATAAATAGCCATCGGTTAGTCCTCTTCCAGCATCTGTGTCCGACACTAGGACAGAACCCTTGGATCAGTGACGGTCTTCGAATGATAGTGGATAGTACGTTCGAAAGTACTCCAGGTTCTTGGCTGTTACGTTTTTTAGAAGCCGAAATAATCACAGGTTTCCCCCAAGGTTCTACAAGTTAGTATGGGACCAGCACATGAGATGAGGTCCTCACAAGTACGACAAAACTTCTAGTGAACATGTGACATGCATGAAGTATGAGGGGATATCTTTATCCACAGAGATGGAAGTTCCCCCCGAAACAGACTCTCTCCTTGGAGTGTGTCTTGGGTGACATTTTGCTTCTCAGCAACGGTACCGCACGACTGATTTAGTTCCTCCGACGCGGTTTACGCTGGATGTCCAGGCAATTTCGGCCCCTTATTGGTAGGAAAGAACGGCCGTAGCTATTAGTGGGTCTATTGGTGCCGAAGCCTAGAAACCGTCCGGGCCAGGCGGATCTATTTGGTGCTAGTATGCGGGCCATTAGCATTATCTGATTGTGGTCCTCTAGAAGTCGAATGCAAGTAATGAGTGGACTACTTGGATTTGGAAATCTCTGCCAATGTTGTCGATTTGCCGACACTAAAGCCCTGGACAAATCTGTGGCAGCATCATAGCCGAGATCGATGTGGTTGAGTAAAAGGACCCTTTATGCGAGATACCATTCGTATGACCATAGGAGTACAACTAGAGAGTTGTTCTGCATAGCGTGTTGAAACAAAGAGACATCACGGATAATTAGTATTAGATATTATCTTACTGAAAGCTCTGTATGCTACCCTAGGCTCGACATAATTATTGCTAGTACTCCGCCACAGATACCTCGAATGTGCAGTCTGTGTCATGCCATGAGGCCAGAAGTGGTCCAAGGTCTGCAAGGTGACTTTATAAGAAGGAGTAACACAGAATAGGGTTCTCGCTAATCAATTCCCCAGGTGCAGGGACTGATCTTCATCTGTGCCCCGGTAAACTTGATTGGTGTACTGTTCCTATTGCATTCGGTGGATCATGGGACGGCTCCAAGGTCGATGATCGTCACGTTTATCAGTCGGTAGATGAATCCTTCTGTGGATCGTTTTCTGTAACTAGCCTTGGACTGACCTCATAAGAGTGTTACCCACGGGTCATAGCAACCAATCCTTCTTATCTGATGGCCTAGACTGTCCGGCTTCGCGGAAACAGAGAAGATTACGGTTCAGGCACCTCCCAGAATTGGCCCATCTTTCCTTGGCACATGACTAATGATTGCCTCAGAAGCCCTGAAATAAGAGAAATACTTTGATGTCTATGATTGTCAAAATTGACTTTAGTCTATTTAATAAACTAAGACAGTTACGGAGCCGACCTTCCGTGTCTGTCTGTTCTGGCAAATAGTTGGGATCAACAGTTAACTATGAGCAAGCCCGTCAATTCTGAACCAAATTTGCGCAGCTAAATTGACCTTGGTTTGTGGAATGAATGAACATTACGTAGATAGGCATAAATTAGCTTGAGCGAATACAGACGTCCGATGTCAGTTCTGATGTGACGGTTGGTACGGCCAACACACGATTCAGATGTATCAGCGCATAGAACTAGAGATATCCGTTAGTCCTGTGCAAACATCTACTTGTCGGTTATCAATACTCTGCCTTACGCAGATTGGTTTCCCTTTGGATCACAGGCTCTAGTGTTCATCTATGCTTTGCTCTAATACACAATACTTTGCCTGTGTACCATGGCTAGATTCCAATGTCTCCGGTATTGCTCTCAGGATGAGAACCAGGAGATACTAGCTGCTTGTGGGCTCATGTGCATTGAGACATACGTTGAAGATTGTGGTATACAATGTACCATGTCTTTAAATGTCACTTCCTACAGACGCAACTCGAATCTACCATGAAGGCCACTTGAACGCTGAATTTGAGGTTTGGGTGGATGTTAGAGATCTTATACAACTGGTGTCCGGTATTCTTGCGGTTCCTTATGATATGTTCGTACTATTATTTGTACCCTGCTTCTACTCCATTCACCCACGAAGCTACTGTCCCTTTTTCTCTTTTCCCGTCTTCGGTTTCTATCCTGTTATCTCTATGAATAGCGTTTTTGATATCTACGAATCCCAACTACACAGACATAAAGGCATATTCGCCTTTCGATCCTTGAACCTGTGTTGCCGTCTCATATTAGTTGGCAGGCTTATCGGTTACGCACCTTACCAACTTAAAATATGTAGAGGCACTGAGCGTTATATTGCCTACCATTCTCGAGCATTCGCATTTTTCCGTTCCTATTGCCTAGCAATTGTGACCCTCGAATTTCAAATCCTTGTCAGAAACTCGATTGTGAGCTTATGCTTTCCGCCTGAGGCCCTTTAACTTAGCTCCTGGAGCTGGTGTTGACCTGGAATAATAGCAGGGTAAAGCTAATACCTTCTCGGGTGATAATCTCTCTACGACATATTGCTTTAACAGCTCTACCCAGCTACCTTTAGTGTGTACGTGAACAAGGGTAGCACTACAAATTCTAGGCTCCAAGGTAATGCCAACTAAGTAGATGTAGCGGATCGTTGCTACGAGGGACTATGGCTAATAGACTGTTAGCTTCCTGACGTTCCTCTTTTTCTTTTTCTGGAGCTCTCCCTCAGTATGCAAAACAAGGTACGACGGCTTGCACCCTCGTCCTGCGGATATCGTACACAAATCAAGTAACGTTGCTATCCACAGAATGATTTATCTGTGTGACGGGGTGAAGAGTTTGCCCACTATGTATGACGATAACGAAAGGATTCAGTGAGCAAAGCTCTCTTTCTTTGCGACACCCCTTCAGCATGTTATTTAGATAGGTTTGTGAGTGGGTAGTTGAGTGCAGGAGTACTCCAAGACTCTTTCATACACCTGTAAAACTGTGACGTGGACTGTTGTACCCCGACTAGCTATAAAAGCTACTAAGTGTATTTCGACGCCAGCTGCTCCTATTCCTTCCATGATACGACATTTCCCCCCTGAGGCCAGGAGCTTCTTTTCGAGAGGGGCTATTGAGCTAAATAAAGGTTACCAGTAGTGATGTATGGATTGACGACTGCGAAAGGGCTTGGAACGTTATATTCCGTGTTTCTCCTTGAATATGTTGGTCAATTGGACAGGTTTGCACCCAATTATATATATTCTACTCCGTACTTATGTCTCTCTTGCTGGGCCTAAGGAGGCGACCGACTTGGGAGTGATTGGTCTCTCCCACATGTTTCATGTGCTGTTCTTCCATTTGAGAAACGATACTTAAACATAATGGATGGATAAATCCCCGCACAGCACGTAGGTTAACCTGGTTTGGTAGTGAACTGGGGCTAATATCTACTGGAATTCTGCCCCACCGGGCAATATCCACAATCGTGGATGATTGGGGCGAACAGACCCATGGCGCCGCAGCGATCATATGAACGTCACAGTCCTCTAACCAGGCTTACACCATGGAAACCCACGGGAGCCAATCCATCAGGAAGTTGCCAAATCCCAAACGCAATGACGCAAGAGATAGGGCTCCGCTCACACGTGATTGGACGCCACCCCGCAGATCATCCTTGGCCTCAGGCCCCCCAGAGGCTTCGTGTTGCTTAGTTCATGACGGACAGTTAATTTCAACATTGGGATCCCATGGTCTGACTCGTGGTGTATTGCACTCCTTCGTGCTCCACCATGCATGTCCCTCCACTTTTCTCTCACTGCGATTCCCCCACGGGGTTCCGCGTTGGGGAAATCGCTCGCGTGGGGTAACTCCTCTGATTGGGGGCAATCTCCCTTGAAAAAGGCGTCCAGATACGTCGAGACGGAGTGGCCGTGCAACTTTGCCATGAGTCGTGATTGTATTATGACGACCGGCACCTTTCCCGTAGTATACATATGCTACAGTCTGGTCTCGTTTGATTCGGCGACGCTGAGACTAGCCTAATACTATGCGTAGTTGATTACTGTCTGACTCACACCGGAAAGTCATAGTGTCGAGGGTATGGTATCAGAAAACAATCATTCCCGCTGTTGGCTTGCAACGCTTATAACTGCATGGCTATGGTGGTGGATGGAGCCTGAGCTTCGTATTCTGACACCATTGGAAAACATGGTTCGTAGACTGAATCCCTCGTGCACGCTCTCTCTATTAACTGGTAGCGGCATGGGCCGCGTCTGACTACTGAAAGAATTTAAGAGGCAGTCTGATTGGCCATGATATGATTGGCCGCGTGAAGACATTCGCTGAGGCTGTTACCCAATATGTCCTATAAAGCCGGACACGCATCCCCGCATCTCACGGTGGATACCTTGTTCTTGTGAGCTATCATAGCTATTTCAGCCAAGCTATGCTGACTACCTGGAAGCCACTCCAGAAAATTAGGACTACTGTGTTTCTGTAGTTCGGATACCTGCTACTCATTTGAAAACCCGCTTTCCCCTGATAGATCTGCTATTCAGACTTTTATTCAATTCCTCTTGCCAAGTTCCATAGAGCCTCACGATGAAGGACGACCTCGGGCCGGATGCCGGTCACCAGAAGAAGACAGATGGCATGGATGAAGTTTCTCCTACAGCCGAACATTCAGAGAAGCCAAGGCGCTCGAGTATTTACGATATCGAGGGCCGACCCGCCAATAAGCTCAGCGCCGTCTTCAAAAACCCTCTGGAAGGCATTCCCCGCCAGCAGCTGATGGAGGATGTGGACAGATTCTGTGCCCAGTATGGCCTGGAGGCCCATAAGGAGCTTTTCCGTAAAGGAGCCCTGATTTCGCAGAATCCTCAGGATGCCCACAGTATGCCAGAGCTGACCGAGGATGAGAGGGCGGCCATTCGGCGCGAACACACTCATAAATGGTCACAACCTTGGCAACTTTACTTCATGGCGTGTACGTAATGAAGCCAGCCGCTGAGAGCGGCATATCTTTTCAATTTTTTGATATCATGAACTGTGCTTATTGGGTTCTAGCCATGTGCTCGTTGGCCGCCGCGGTTCAAGGTATGGACGAAACCGTCAACAATGGCGCACAAGCCATTTACCTCAAGGTGAGATAGTCATACTCAACTACGAGAACTGCAGTGCTGATCATGTGCCAAGGAACTTAATATTAAGAGCGAATATATCACTGGCCTCGTCGTTGGCGCCCCATATCTGGCCTGTGCGGTAATCGGCTGTTGGCTTACGGAGCCCATGAATAGGTACCTTGCACGGCGTGGTACTATTTGGGTATCTTGCTTCATTGCCGCCGTCGCCTCAGTCTGGGAGGGTGTATGCAACTCCTGGGTCAACCTATTTATCGCTCGCTTCGTTCTTGGTCTCGGCATCGGTTCCAAATCGTCGACGGTCCCTGTCTACGCTGCTGAGTGTTCGCCCGCTCCGATTCGAGGGGCGTTGGTCATGATGTGGCAGATGTGGACCGCCTTCGGTATCATGCTGGGGAACATCATGGGCGTTGCGTTCATGGGTTTGCCAGACAACCTATCGTGGCGCCTGATGTTGGGCTCAACGGTGGTGTTGCCATTGGTTGTCTGCGCGCAGGTCTACTTATGCCCTGAGTCCCCTCGTTGGTTGATTGAGCACAATAAGATCAACAAGGCCTATGAGGCTTTCCGTATCCTTCGCCCTTCAGATATTCAAGCAGCACGCGACTTGTACTATGCATACGTCGGTGTCCAGCTCGAAAGGGAGGTGAACAAGGGAAAGAACTTCTTCACTATGTTTTTGGAGCTCTTCACAATCCCCCGCAATGCACGTGCAACACTTGCCACCTGGATTGTCATGTTTTTGCAGCAGGTAAGTCATGAACTGCAGGCCAATTCTCTTTAGTGAACACTCGGGCTGGATTATGTCAGCATGCGTCACACGTTGATTGGCCAGGAAGTGTTCTTACCTCCTGCGCTCCGGGCGTTTAACCCTAGTCCCTAGAACTCATCTCTGATGCTCTACGCCTGCAACCAGAGGCTAATCAAGGCTCTATCTTCTTAGTTTTGCGGTGTGAACGTGATAGCTTACTACTCAACGACGATCTTTACCGAATCAGGATATTCGATTCAGGAGGCGCTGTTAGCATCGATGGGAACAGGTATCCTGAACTGGGTCTTTGCGCTGCCAGCATTCTTCACGATCGACACATGGGGCCGACGAAACCTCCTGCTCTTTACCTTCCCTTTCCTTGCCATCTGTCTTTTCTGGGCCGGCTTTTCATTTTGGATCGAGGAAGGGATCAAATATAGCAAGAAACGGGTGGCCATGGTGACAACGGGTATGTACCTGTTCGAAGTGTTCTACTCGCCTGGTGAAGGACCTGTACCCTTCACATACTCCGCTGAAGCCTTCCCACTGCATGTGCGTGAAGTGGGCATGTCCTGGGCTACCGCCACCACATGGTGTTTCAACTTCATCCTGTCATTTACGTGGCCCTCCCTTCTACGCGCCTTTCAGCCGCAAGGGGCCTTTGGCTGGTACGCTGCATGGTGTTTGGTTGGATGGGTTCTTGTGTTGCTGTTCGTCCCGGAGACGAAATGTAAGCAATCCTTAGTCACACATGCGGTACTGGCAAATTACTGACATATGATAGCTCTCACCCTGGAGGAATTGGACCAGGTGTTTTCAGTTCCGACTAGGAAGCATGCGATGTACCAACTTAGGAATACGGTCTGGCATTTTCGCGTCTGGGTTGTGCGGCAAAAGCTCGAGCCCTTGCCTAAATTGTACGAAGGAGCGGAGTATCTTTCAGAGGCCGGAGAGAAGTAGAGCCTCGATCGGTCGAAATAGTTTAGACGGGTGCATATATGGTTCTTGACTTGTGAAACCGATTGGGGCAGTGAGCTCGTAAAGCTGCAGGAGAAATTAATGACGTGGTGTCTTTTCTTGCTATCCGTTTATAGGTTCGTTCGCCTTTTAATATTGATCCTAATGAAGTGGCAGTATATGGTGGTGTTAGTCAGTTTAGTGAATCTAGTATTATCAACAAGTCGTGTAATTCATGAACGAACTAGATGGGAAGAAGAAGAAGCTCAAAGCTAATATCCTTTAGAGCGGACCCATTGCCTACTAGCGTAGGCTACCCTGCCGAGGCTTCTCACGGATTCTGAACTTCATGCGACGATACATGGGGATAGGGTGAGGCAACGGATGTGTAATTGGTATCTATAATATCCTGGGACCCTTTTGGTTTGGTCCTAGCTGGAGGCTATAGCTGTTGATAAAGCATCGGTTTGTTACGCCCTTGCTCGAGGGCAACCAATCCCGTCTTACCCAGCGACTTCCAGGGGTGTGTCTTGGAGTTCCACACGAAGAGTACTGGAACTAAGATGGTAGAAATCAAGAGCACCGGGAAGAAGATAGCCCTTGCTTAAGATGCGGCTGCGCGATGTGAGGTCATGTATACATTGGTTCGAAAATGTATTCGGACCTATCCGTCAATGCGATGACATATCTCGCAATACCACATGGGAGAGTCGTGCTGTATGGTGCACAGTTATCACGGTTCAGTAAGAGAGAAGAGATGATGTGGGCGTGTAATAGATATATGTCGTCCGAGGAAATCGATGGAGTTGAAGGCCCCTATGGCAAGTTCTAGATCGGCCACAGGGGGCTTCTCGCTAACCTGTCTAGCCAGCAAGCCTTACAGTATATTTGCAAGTGCAGCTACACTTCTATAGGTTACGTCCGCACTTTGGTTTAGCATCACTTCCTTGGCAAGGGATTGAAACTTGGCGGGTAATGCGCCCATGATACTACGACTGTATGGCAGTTCTTCCAACGCAATCATTGAGATGACCTCCCTCCACTCCCATATGGCGCTCAACGCGCTTTGACACATCTTGGTAGCATTTCCAGCGAGGACCGGGGCATTGACATCATCTTCCTGGTAAAACGATACATTGACTAACCAAATTGATGGCGCTTCCGGGTGATTAAGATGACTACTGCCCATGACTGGGTTGAGAGATATATCAATCTAATGGGAAAATCACCAGGGAAAAATCTTTCTTTGCTCAGGAACCATTGGATTGGGAGAAGATGTCGCCACTTTTTTCAACGGCTTAGTGTCGGAGCTTAGCTAGTCGATTATTTGTGGGATGGACGGTAGGATCCGAGACAATCACTAAGCTAGCAGCAGCTGAAAACATGACCAACACTACTCCGTTCTCCGATGGTGTACGGCGGAGGAGAAGCGAGCACGCAATCTGCAAGTCTATGGAAGTCAATGACTGACATGATCACTCCGGTGGATCTTTGTCCTGATCCTGACGGTCGGAACATAGTGGATCGGTAGGGATATGGGATAAGATTGTACTCGGAGACGGCATCCCGAAGGTCAAGTGAAGGGGTTTGTTACCCTCTCCTATATTATTACTTTTTCCCCCTCGTTTTGTTTTCACAAAGAGACGAAGAAAAAAAAAAAAAGTTAGGGTTGAGCGATGACCGGATTGGGACAAAGCTGCTACCAGACTAAATTAAGCGTGTCGGTCACGGGCCGCTTTCCTGGCCGCACAGCCAATCACCGGCCAGGATTTAGGGCTCCATTCAGCCCCAGTTGGTATAAAGAACAAGTCTCGACGATCACGAATGCGCTTCCTCCGATAACGCCATTTGCCAAGCAGGTCCGGCGTATGAGAATTCAACCTACCAGATGGACCCGCTGCATTTGCTTGCGCGCAACTTGGCTACAGTCAAGCATTGTTGTCTTGCTGTTTCCATGTAAAAGTGGGACGGGTGTTGTCAACGTTACATTTAGCACCGCTTCCGGATCCGGTTGAGGTTTCGATGGCTTAATGAAAATTCGATCACGTCATTTGGCCTGGTCGATGAGGGCAAAGGAATCAATTTTATCTATAACTGAAGTGGCTCGCTGGTGGACACGATGGGTGTGTGGTTCAGCTTGTCCTCTCGTAAAAACCGTGGCCTGAAAGCCCTCAACGTGTGTTGAAGGTCAATCGAATCCAGTAACAAGGATCGACGCCATCCAGCATCAATGGTGCTGTCCGCGGTCTCTCGAAAGTTCTCGAGGGCAACGGAAGATCCCTTGGATACTCCCTCACCAGTGACGGACAACGACAGCGATCGGATATCCAATGTGGACAAGAAGTTGGCGTCGGTGGAGGAGCGATCGTCCAGCGATGAGGAACACGTGAAGAAACCCAGCGAGACAGATGCGATAGAGAAGGAGTCCGAAGAGGATCCAGAGATCGCAGCGTTACCCCGTGAAGTCCGGCAGCTGGTCAGTCTCACCGATGACCCGACCTTACCCACGATTACCTTCCGATATTTTCTCCTGTCCATCATATTCATCGTTCCCGGCGCTTTTCTGTCGCAGATGAGCCACTTTCGTACAACTCAAGCGCCCTACTCGATCTTTTTTGTCCAGATCGCAACCCACTACGTCGGAAACTTCTTTGCACGCGTGTTTCCAGCCTGGGAGATCCGTGTGCCATTCACAAAATGGTCATTCAACCTCAACCCAGCGCCCTGGAGTGCCAAAGAACATGTGCTGGTTACGTTGACCGCTGCATCTGGTGCCACATATAACCTGGGCTATACTCCCATTGCACTTGCAGAGCTCTTCTACGGGGAAAAGCTTAATCCGGCAGTTGCAATCTTCTTCATGTTCGCCATCGTTTGGGTTGGGTACGCATTTGCAGCCATCGCGCGCCAGCTACTTCTCTATGATCCCACGTACATCTGGCCACAGGCCCTCATGCAGACCACCCTCTTCGAGACATTCCGGAAGCAAGATGTTTCGTCGCCCCTTGCCCGGCGTCAGCTCAAGATCTTCTTTCTGTCTCTGGTAGGAATGACCTTATGGCAATTCCTCCCCGAGTACGTGTTTCCTTTCACGTCTTCCCTGGCGTTTCTTTGCTGGGTGGCTCCCCACAACCCCGTAGCCAACTTTATTGGCTCAGGTCTTGGGGGAATGGGCTTTCTCAATTTAACCTTCGATTGGTCGAATATCAACTGGAATGGCTCATCAATTCTACTCACACCCTGGTGGACACAGGTCATTCTGTTCCTGGCGTATGTCGTGAGCTGTTGGGTGCTCCTGCCGGCCGCCAAGTGGGGGAATTTGGGCTCATACAAGCACGGCCTGATGTCGAACTCGCTATTCATGGCAAACGGCACCAAGTATCCGGTTCTAGACGTTTTGACCCCGGACTTTCGCTTGAATCAAACCGCTTACGAAGAACACGGTCTCATGTACATGGGGCTCCACAATGCCTGGGCTACATTCTTCGACTATGCCAAGGTGACCGCGGCGGTTACCTGGATCGCTACATTCGGGTTCTACCAGGTAAAATCGAACCTGAAGAAGGCCATTGCTTCCCATCGGAAGTCGGAAAAGGCCAAGGGCCAAAATATCAACTATCAGTATCATGATCGTCTTAATGTGCTCCAGAGGCAATACAAGGAGGTGCCCCTGTGGTGGTACGTAGCCCTCTTCATGGCTGGGTTTATCATCCTTCTTGTGGCCACCGCATGTGGATACCTTTGGATCCCAGTCTGGACGTTGTTCGTTGGCCTGGCCACGGCCGGTGTTTTCGTCCTCCCCTTCGGTTGGCTGTACGCAATTTCCAACTATCAGCTCGCGGTGGGAACATTCAACGAGATGCTGTACGGGTACATGGTCCACACGAAAGCAGGCGCGTCTCACCGTCACCCCTGTGGACCGTCTACCTACGGAGCGATCGCTGGCGACGCTTGGTATCGAGCTCAGTACATGCTTCAAGATCAAAAGATCGGACACTATATGCACATTCCACCGCGAACGGTCTTTTTCTCTCAGATCTTTGGAACTGTTCTCGGCATTCCAGTGAATTACGGCGTGATTCGCTGGGTCTTGAACACGAAGGGCAACGTCCTCAAGGGTGTTGAGAAGGACCCGCTGAACCAGTGGACCGGTCAATCAATCATAAGTTCCAATACACTCGGAGTACAATATGCTGTCATTGGACCTCAGAAAATGTTCGAAAATCCCGAACTAAGGATTCTCCCTTACTCTTTCCTCGTGGGAGCCGTCATTCCTCCAATACTGTACATACTTCACCGTTGCTTCCCACGATTGCGGGTTGACTTGTGGAACGTCACGATCTTTTTCTCTGGCCTGGCGGTCTTCTACGGTAATATCAGCACAGGCTATACTTCGGCCATCATCGGAGGATATGTGGTTATGTACTGGGCGTATCGGCGTCGATTCGAGACCTGGAAACGGTACAGCTACATGGTTGCCGCTGCCTTCGATGCCGGCTTCAACCTGAACATGTTGCTGATCTTCCTGTTCTTTGGCGCCGGGAAACAAATCAAGATGCCCAATTGGTGGGGCAATAATGCGGACTCCGTTGAGCGGTGCTTCGCATTGTGAATAAAGGCAAGTAGCATTATTTATACTTATTGTGTATAAAGCATACCGGTGTACATAGCTCTCATCTCTATAATGAACTACCCATCTACTCTCTTAGCGTATCTGTTCTGAAACACTCACAGAGCATCTTGTATGTCCATAATCAGACAGTACTTGGTGCTTTGTCGAGTCTTTTAACCCGGCTTTTTTGGTATGTAGTCATCTGGCGCTGCGAGACAGATGCTTACAATGTTGTGGCAGATTTTCCACAGTGATATCCTATTGTACTCTTGTACACATGACTGTTGGTTGTGAAATCCAATTCGGCTTCTAATAAACACAGACTTGATGGTGGCTCCAACAAGACCAGAGTGGCATACGGCTGATGCTTTCAGCACCTTCAATGTCGCCACCTGTGATATTACATGTTGTGTAGTCCATCTGATAAACCTCTTATCCTGTGACAGCGATAACGCAACTACTTTACTCAAGCACCTCGTTGGGTAGGTACAACGCCATCGAATCCTCCCAGATACTGTCGGTCAAGATAGTCTTATTCGAGCCATCTGCATTCATGACGAAAATTTGACCGTACGGCTGGAAGGTGTTGTCATAGATGGCGGCTTCATCCCGGAAGCCATACATGCCACTTGCATACAGAATGCGGCCGTCCGCGGTCCATGTCGCGTGGGCATCGTTGGCTCCGCTAGATGTGAGCACCTTCAGGTCTGACCCATCCGGACGTATAGTGCACACGTCGAAATTGGTGTAGCTCGTCCGGCGAGTGAAGACGATCCGCTGCCCATCAGGCGAGTAGAAGGGAAGGTTGTCCCGGGTCGTGGTCAAAATGCGAACACTCTTATCGGTCAAATCCATGATGCGAAGTCCGAACTCAGTACCCCATACACGATAGACCAAGTACCGCCCATCCAACGAGTAGCTGGGGAATCCCGCATTGATCGTACCGTTGGTGAGAATCTCATAATATGATCCGTCTGCTTTGGCCCTCGCAATGTATCCCTTACCAGTCGCGCGGGACTGGAACCAAGCTCCGATGCCAAAGGCAATCCATTCCCCGTCGGGTGACCAAGTGGGTTGGAATGCGCCGGCGAGGCCCTGGCCGACCTCACTGGAGCTGATGTTGCTTTGGGTCAATGGGTCAAAGACGAGCTTTTGGTCCATTCCGTCTGGTCTCATTGTGACGATGCTAGAGTTACCGAGTTGCTTCTGCGTGATAGCTAGTCGACCTTGTTGTGACAGATCCGGGAACACGTCGGTAAACCGATATTCCCACTCAGGATCCCAGCTGTAGAGTTTCTTCTCCATCGGACGCGCCTCGAACTCCGACTTCTCATATACAACGGAGTTGCCATCCGGCGACCATGACGGCGAGCGCATCGACCCATTAATCACAGCGTGAGTCGAGCTCTCAGCGGTGTAGTGAATGCCTTCGCTCGATCCGCCCTTGATCAGATAGCCAATATTGTCTGCCGTTACGTATTGCGGGGAGACCTTCACTCCCGTTCCATTTGTATGCTGGATTCGATCCAGTCCAGTGGCGAAGTCGACAGATACAATCTGCGACGTGGCACTGGCGACCGATTCGGGCCGGTGTGCGTCCCATGTGTTTTCCGTTGTGATCTCGTAGAAGATAATCCGCGAGCCATCTGGCGACCACCTGGGAGACCCAAGACTCCATCCCTTCCTGGATGCGATTTTCCGAAAGTCCGTTCCGTCTGGCCGGATGACATACACTGACAATTCTTGCGTGTGCTCCCAGCCAGTGCCATTACCGTGTCCACGCCATTCCGTGTTGCGATCCGAGGAGAACGCAATCCATTCGCCATCAGGCGACCAGCTGGGACGGAAGTAGCCATTGGGCTTCGTAGGATCACCCTTGACTCCCTCCAAGTTGGTGAGGTTTCGTTGTTCGCCCGTCTTCAGGTCCATCACCCAGACATTTGTCGTGTATCCGTTCGCTGTTGAGACCCATGCCACCTTGCTGGCGTCCGGAGACAGCACACCTGCATCCTCGACGGAGGAGGTTGCCACCAGCTTCTCCAGGCCAGAGCCATCCGCGCGACAACGGTAGAGGTCCGAGTTACCGTCGCCATCGCGCTCCGAGGTGAAGGTAATCCATTGCCCATCGCGTGAGAAAGAGGCATGGTAGTCGAATCTGGAGTTGTTTCCCAGCAGTTTCCGCTCATTGGTGCCATCGATATTGGCCACGTACAGCTCCGATGACGATGGTCCAATTCGGTTCATAAGCATAACTCCCTTTTTGTCTGGAGCCGGTAGCCCACGAGCAGAATGGGTACGAGGCATCATGTCGAGATGTTGCTCCATCGCGAAGTGCATTGCTTTGTGGGCCGTCGCAAAGCTCGAGCCCACAGCGAGAGCCCATACCGTAGGAGTAAGGTAGCGCATGATCTTGGCCTCGTATTTTCTCTGGCGATCCTGACCATGGAATAATGCTTGAGCGAGGAGGATGGGGTATAGTATTTATGCGAATTGCCGGCCTTGCACCAAGCGGAAAGCCCGCGCTTGTGGATTCAGTGACCAACCAACTAGTGGGCAACTGCACAATGCGTAATCAAGCATTATGAAACGGTGGCACATCGGTTGAATCTTGCTTTGTATGTATGCCATGATAGGCAATATCTTCGTCGATCTGGGCAGCGGACTTCCTCTGTACAGACGACGCCAAGACTGCAGAAAATTAATCGATATTAAGATGGGCGGCGAATTGCACCAGCATGCGCAGTTTAGCGAGCTCAACCACTGGCTATTTCACTCGAACAGACAAGGATCTGCATGGTCGTTTGGAAATTTATTCTCCTGGTGGTGATTATCGGATAAGATTATCTTCTCGATCTCCGAGTCTATGCCCTACAAGACTACCTCGGCCGAGCCTTGATGAGGGCCTCGAAATTATCTCCGAGACAGACCAGTGGACCTGGTGGAGGTTTCAAGCCACCTGGTGGCCCAATCTGATAAGAAGAACGACCTGTTGAGCTCTTGGCAAGCAGTGGAGATTGATTGATAATTAATTTCCGGCGGCGAAATCCCGACAGGTGCCAGGATTAGAGGCCTTTCGACCTGGAAAGCTTCTACCGAAGTGATCACAGTGGGACCGGCGCATTAGATAGACGGTAGTATTGTCGGTTTAAGCCGCCGGATGGCCCTTTCATTCGTATAATGGCTTGGAGAGTGAGGAGCACGACGTGAAGCCATGGGTGGTCTCTACTTTGGTTGTCAGAGTGGGTCCGTAAAGAGTCCTGACTCATCACAGGATGGAATAAGTTGCTCCCTTCGCCTAGCTACGAAGTACATGTGCATATTCCGTGCATTACTGCCTGCAGCTACATAAACCGTCGCATATTGCATTAGCGTTTTCTTCTATGAGGTACATGTTGACATCCTGAATGCATTCAACCTAACAAGCTTCGATCCTTCCCAAAGATCCAACCCAATCGTCGATTCTCAACATAGATCAAGCCATATTTGCCTTCCCCTTCCTCCCCATCATGATCCCCCCCTCGCTGACACAGCTCGTATCCAAAACATGCATCCCCAAACGCTTCTCATACGCCTGCTTGCTCTTCTCCGCCGACGTCCGTAACATAAACCACCTCAGGTGCGGCAGTGGCCGCAATACCTCATCCACGCAATCGATGAGCCAGCCTCCAAGACCGTGACCCTGATATTCCGGGAGGATGTACAAGTCAGTCAGATACGCGAAGGTAACATTGTCCGTAATAAGCCGCGCGAATCCGACCTGGTCTACATTTTGTTTCGAGTCGGTTGGACTATCACCTGAGATACCATTGCTTTCACCATTCTGGCCAGTGATATTCTGCTTGGCCTTATACACTCCGAAGCAAAAGGAACCCTCAATGATCTGTTTTAGGATGTTTTCTGGGTAACTTTTCGTCCAGTACATGAAATCATTGTCGAACGCGGTGTTGATGGCGGACACTGAGAGGAGGGTTTTATCCGTTGATACAATGAACGCATCTTTGGTCCAGGTCTGAGGTTCGATGGGCAATGCCATGACTTCAGGATGACTGACGACACGACGATTACCCGTGAGTTCAATTGTGGTAGATGTTGCCGTTTTTCGGAGTCCGCCGTTCTGTGTATAATCTAGACACTCGATTGTTCGGTAACTTTATCGTCTTCAACTGAAAAAGACATGCAGAATATGAGGATGTGCTAAAACCTGGGATATGTGAGGAAGACACCCATGTTATACCCTTGAGGGTCTGAAGTACGAGATGAGTCACGGCAAATCTTGGCAGTCGATTAGTCGATTGCGAATCTAAGACATGCATCGAATGGTAAATATGCATATGTGAAAACCTTACGAAGATATCCGCATCATATTTCTTGACTCTTTATTCTACTCTGTATCGCTGGGTTGAGCTTCTGACATTATCTTAGGGAGCTATGCTTAATGATCGCTGGGTGGAATGAAGAACCGTAGCTACTGTACACACCTCGGAGATATGCGACGGAGGAGGCACAGCTGCGACACTTGCTGAAGGACTGCTCCTTCTTTCATTAGCTACATGACATTGGAGAAGCTGGTTGGACCGATGGAAGCACATCATGTACTCTCGCGCATGTAACTCACCGCGTTGAACAACTTGGGCATGGCTGTCCCGGTCGCACTTCAGCTTCATGGTGCGACAATGCTGGCAGGAGATAGGAATCTGCCACCGTCGCTGTCGCTGTATCTTGGCGACATAAACCGGGGATTGTTCTGAAGGCTGGATTAGCATCTTAGGGGACGACGAGGTCAGCTGTTGAGCCCATGTGGTCTTGAAAAGGGTTAGCCCCGTCCCAAGCCCATCAGTTCCATTATGCTTCGAAAACAGGAGACGAATGCCACCCGTGTACTTGAAATAAGCTGGGTAGAGATGACCGTCATCTTGGAAAGCAATGTGGTAGATGCACTACCGGAAGTTTCGCCGTCTGTGGACCGCCAGAGCTGTTCTAACTCGTGGTTTGCATACGTTCCTTCAGCTTTTGATTGTGTAGATCAGAGAGCTCGGACTGAGCGGAAAGATCCAACATCAAAAAATAAAGCAGGATCTATTAACCATCTTACTATATGATTGACAGTAGTAATATGAACGTGTCCGCTCTGAAATCCCAGCCGCTTCCGTGACCTGAGTATGAATTGATAGCCAAAAAAAGGAAGCAGGATGTGAGCGCTATTCAGGATGTTCCGTCTGCGAACCAGGCGATAAATCTCTTTGTGGCCCTTCTCAATGGGTTCTGTATTGTACCTGTCCTTTTGCAAGAGCATACAGTTTGTAGTGTGCAGGATGTATAATGTAAAGGGGATATGTGCTAAGGGGAAGACAGCAGCAGCGCAGTACCAGGTGAAGCTCTTAGAGGGCACACGGCTGGCTAAGGGCGTCCCGGGACGAAAAGACCTCGCAAGGTAAAAGGACGTTACCACACCTAGGACCACAATGGGTGGAGTTTGAGATTTCCCATTTTCAAAGAAGTCCCTCCACTGCTTCACCAGACTACTGGCGGGATAGTGTTCTTCCCGTAGTCCAGGAACAACATTCGTACTGAATAAGGCAAGGTTACCTGTGGAGAGGTCAAAGCTTGTCTAGAAGCAAGCTAGATCTGTTAGAGGGCGTGTAGAATGATTAAATGTGATCACTGATCTTCGAACTTACCAAAAAGCCAACCCGTTCCCACAATGCCAACGATTTGGGCCACTTGAAGGAAAAGAGGAATTTGATCTAGCTAACTTGCAAATCCGCACTACTTTCACCGCATGGGTCTTCAAATCCCTAGTCTACTGTATATAGTAGTGATCCTCGATCATCTGCCCCATCTTATACTATTTTTATGAAGCTTGTTCCCGTGACGTCACAATATATATTCAGGAAGCGTTTGTCATACCACCCATGAACTCGACAGCGCAACCTAGAGTAATGCTTGTGGAAATCCTACCGAGTGTCTCAGGAATAGCTGATAACTATCGTTGAAGGAACTCTGACGCTGATGGTGATATGTTGATGTTGATCAAGGGTTAGGGTTTGAGCAGAGCGGCGGAAGGATTTCCGAATCGGGAAGATCCCGACATTGCGTCACAGCCACTGGAATGCAGGTTTTTGTCAACAAGTGATTATGGATTTCTCAAGGAGTTGAACATTTCTTCCCTCTTGAATACATTTGCCTTCGAGAGAAATCAACCTCAAACCCTTGCGGCACAATGTTCAGTTGGTAGGTCATCTACCCCCTCAATTCACTACCTGATGCTGATGCGATGGATGCAGGTATCAACGCAGCTTAATCCAGCGTCCCGTCCTGACCCAAAGTCTAACTACGGCGGTATGTAACGCTTCTTCTGTCTGTCAATTTAAGTTTCGAGAGACTGACTGAGCGTCCGAAGTGCCTCTTCGCCGTGGGAGACGGTTTAGCGCAGCAAGGGGTAGAGAAGAAAGGCATTGCTCGTCATGATGTAACCCGTACTGCCCGCATGGCACTCTACGGTGGAGGTGAGCCTGACTGGCTTGGATCTAAGGTGTATTGCTGAGTTTGTTGCAGCTGTGTTCGGTCCGGTTGCCACAAAATGGTTTCAATTCCTGCAGAACCGAATCAATCTGGGCAGCCCGGGGAAAACCCTCGTGGCTCGCGTCGCCACAGACCAGTTAGTCTGTGCTCCGACCATGATTGGCGTATTCCTCTCCAGTATGTCCTTGATGGAAGGAGGTGATCCGAGGGAGAAGCTGCAAAAGACGTATTGGGAAGCCCTCCGGACAAACTGGACGATCTGGCCCGCCCTGCAGACCGTGAATTTGTATCTTGTACCGTTGCAGTACCGAGTACTGACGGTCAATGTATTCAATATCGGTATGTAACGTGGTGGTCATTTTCAACGGTCAGTGTATACTAACCGCGCCAGGGTGGAATTGCTTCTTGAGCTTCTTGAATAATGCCGATAATGTCGAGCTTCAAGAGATACCTGCTCTCTGATCGCTCCTGGACTATTTGACGGCCAAAGGTCTATAAATTGGTCACCAGACACTATGCACACAGTACTGGGGCGAGAAAGGGTCGATCATCATTCTCCACTTTTCTTTTCCACCTCATTATAGAATGGCGGCTCGTTTCCCTTTTGGGATAGAAGCCGCCTATCGTCGGAGTTCCTAATTCAGTATTTCCGGCCCTAATCATAGAAATGGGCGTCGCCTCAGAAGCTGATCATATTCAGTATATTAGCATCAGCAACCAATAGGATGAATTTTTAAAGCGATATATGGCCACCCGATTGATTATGTATACATTATATGATTCCTCGTTTTGGTTTACGCTGCTTGAGATTTCCTTTCCTCTATCGTATTTCGACTGATTTTGTCGGAATCATAATGTGGCTTGCTACTCCCATTCCTTCTAGTCTGGTAACTTTGAGCGTTATTATATCACCCGGGATTACATTATGGACGGTAAAAGGAACTAGAACAGCCACCACCTGTCTTACTCCGAAGGAGATAACCATAGTTATTAGTGCCAGTGAACTAAAAGTGATCTGCTAGATTTGAATCGGGGTTAATATCACAATCTGGAATCTCAGCTTGATAGCGGGGTGTCCTAAATATTTATCCCTTTGCAATAAATCTCAAGAGCTCACAAATAATGGACCTCCCAAGTGGTGTCAAGCTCATTAGCGAGTTTCGCGAAATCATCCAAGTCCACAACGGTGCCTACTTTGTCGCCTCTTCTGTCAACTCGGGTGGCCAGGTTGATTTCATGATCATGTGTGTCAAAAGGCTGGACCGAGTCTTCCTCTCCATTCTCAATATTCCGAGAAGGCGAATTGTCGAGATTGCTAGGCAAGAGGAACCGGAAGGATGTCGTGCGTTTTCCTTGGCAGCCCAAGTAAAAGCGGTGGACATATATCCTGGCATGGTCTGATTGGAGAAGAGCCATAGTTTGTCTTCATTTCCAGCCTTACCGTAGTTCTTGTAAGGGTAGTTATATTTCAGCTACGAGCTGATGCGGTCAGCTAAGCCTATCCTCCTGGAGCCAACATAGAAGTAATGGGTGCTAAGACTTGCCTTAGTCTCTGTGGTAGCATTGCCGGATTCGGATCCTTCAGGAAAATCGAGTGGAGTTGTCGCTGTCTAGTTCATTAAAACCACCTATGAAAGCATGCATTGCGTCGCGTTGACATCTTGGCGATAGCAAGACACAATCTAATAGCAAAGAAACCAGGAAATTGCCATCCACAGTTGCTTCAAGTGCAGGGATTGCGGCATGAACCTGCTATGATATAGTAGCGTCTCATTTGTTCCAGTCTTCCGGGAGATGGACTCAGCTCACATTATATGCTCACTATGCATCTTCCCCAGATGATCTCAACGGGTATATGTTTTAATACATCAGAATTCTCATGATACTGATTGCGGAACAAATTGATATAAGCATGATACCTTGATCAAAACTGCATTGTCAGAACTCTAGATCCACGGTTGTGTTGGCAGCGGGTCCAGCATTTCGGCTCTAGACCTCGGAGGTGCCCGAGCCCCTTGTTTCAATAATATCTCGTACTATAGTTGGATGATGCAGGCATGTTCAACTGGAGGGTTCTCTTATATTTGTTCATATATTGTGGATCATGCCACGGTGGGGTAAACAAATCACTAGTAGAGGAAGTGGCAATTCGGGTCGTGATACAATGTTGAAAAGAGATGCGACCGCGGTGAAAGGTGCTATCGAATCTCCTTTCAAGGTGGAATATTGATGGTATGTTCTCAATCAGTAATTAAAGCTGTCAGCTCATGGTTATGAGGCCGTCTTGCCTAACAATGCGGTCGTAGATATTGCATCTATCTGAGTCTGCACGAGTCGAAGCCTGGCTGCTAAAGAGCAACGTCATGCAATGGGCACTGGCATGATCACGCTGCAGACAAAGGTTCCTTGCATTCTATGCATCCAGTGTGTCACAAACCAGCGCATCTCGGGCAATACATGGCATGGACCTGTCGGGACGTGATGGCTACATTCTTGAGAGCAGAGCAAAGTTGCAAGACCATAATCACAACAGTCCTGCCTATGGCGGCCTTGATGGACCCAGCTGAGTTAAGAGAGACTTGGACAAAGGCAAACCCAGTGTAGGACGCCATGGCTCATCAATATCGTCAATATAGAAGGCAAATGTGACGATCATACCAAGCTGGTGGGAGCCATTGGAAATCAAGGTCCACATCATACCCAAGGGAAGGAAATGGGAAGGCCACGGATTTCCTCTGCTGCTTTACATTAGTATAACACCGATTTAGTATAGCTAGATCGGGCGCAGGCTCCAAGGAAGATTTCCACATATGGAGATATGCGGAGTAAGTATCAAGTTATAACGACCACGTACCGATTAAGGCAGACCATTGGAGTCCCATCCTCCACGATCCTCGATTGCGCCGAATACCTCTGAAGCTGCTGGCCTCAACGATGAGACCCATAGGGATATGAGAATCCCGAGGGAACCAAAACCTATGGCTGACAAGAATGAATTCCTTCAATCAACGGTAAGATTCTACCTGAGAAGGGGTCTTCACCATCTGTAATCTGCCATCAACCCCTGCTGGCGAAGGCCAAAGTAGTGGAACGTATGGTCCATAGACTCCCTCCTCAATATTCTCGGTTAGTTCTGGTACTTGAATTGAAATGTCATCTCCCTGTGTTGAAGCCTGAAGCCATGTTCGATGGTTGTGTCCTAGCATATGAAGAATACATATTGGTGTTGAATTGGCATGTAACTAATCAACTATACCAACAGATAATACCAGGTGCACTGGGGAGGAACACCAGATCTGTTCCCAAGACAACGCGTGAGGTATCTTTCGTTCTTCATGGCATCTATAAATGACAGCCCAAGGATGGTTTGACTGGCACACAATCATACTACATTCTATTGGAAAACTTTAACTATCCCAAGGAATTAACAGCGGGTCAGTAAGCTCGAATATCTCCATTTGATTGATCTCATCAATGGACAAGGGCGCCCAAAGGGAGGAAGAGTAGTCTGGAAGTGGTGTTGGTTGCCCAGGTCCAGCTAATGAATGAATGTCGGCGATTATTGGACTAGCCTGAGATATCGGGCATTCTATTGGGTGTTGACTGAGCTGTGACCAGGAGCACAATTCACCCTGGTCTCCTGATGTTCGCGTACAAAGATAGTGGAGATAGGACGACGCTTGGCGAAGGGATTCTATAGTGTCTGTCGTAGAGGGTGACCTTGGTCTTCCGGAACCTACTCTTTCATCCAAGTGTGCAGCTGCTTTGGATAGAAGAGTAATGGCGATATGAATGAATTTGGGGAGGGTATCCAGTTCTGATGAAATACCAGGCGACTGGACTGGATTTTGAAACCACCGGTCATAGAGAAGCATCAGTCCACTCTGGAAAATGAGATGGTGACCTGATGGCCATATTCTGGGTACGATCGACGCATCTGAGGTTAATTCGAATGCTAGGATAAGGTGTGTCGTTGCTTCCCTGCAAGCGCGCAGACTATCGGCAAATTGTGGTTCTTGTTGACTAAAGGTCAATGCAGGACGATGGATGAGCATGGTGGCTAGTTCTCCAAGAATGAACAACCATACAGAAATAAAATCAGGGTGTCCAACAGAGTTATATGCAGTGGTAGTATTATTTATGTTATACAGTCTCGTCTGAATAAGTTCCCTAGTGCGTGCGATGTTGGGTAAACTTGATTGAACATCCTGTTTCCAGACATCAAGTTCGCGATGAAGTCGATGGATCTTGGCTACTCCACCTCTTCGGTTGGTCGTTGTATACATTTGTTCTAGGCACCTGGACAAAATTTGTGCGAGATTCACATACTGGAGAAATGGCTCGATATGGGTAGTTTCTCCAGGTAACGGATACGACAGCTGATCGCTATGCATGTCATCGTAGTCGGTGTTAGTAGGGAGATCGGTATCTGTGTCTGCTGCTTGTATGTTTCTGGGTAGACCATATAGGATGCTTGATTGACTAAAAATGTTTAATATCAGTATCTTGTATTTCCAACACCAAAAGCTGAAGGAGTCTTCATACACGTCAAGCACATATACAGACCACCATAACCGCCTTCGCAACTCACTTTCACCGGGTGAGTGTTTGAATCGCCTGGTATGTCGATGAAGCCCGAGCGACTGCGCGAGTCTTACGATCATACCACAGGTGCGTATTGCTAACGAGTGCTGGGATGTCATCTGGAGATAGAGAATATAAAGGATTAAGCCTTGGAGACTGGAAATATCTCCTCGGCAAGGCATCTGGCCAAGTAGGTTTCTCAGTATGGTGTCCAGGTGATAAGACAAGGGCTCTGATTGAGTTGCGGTGGTACTCCTATCGACGTTGTCAAGCGCTAGTAAGGCATACACCTGAAGGAGAAATGGTATCCTGAGATGTGGTTCAATCGATGTGGTCCAGGCATCATTAATCGTGTCATCAAAGGTGCCGAGGAATTGTTTTGACAACAATACAGGATATAGACTTCCCCAACATTGTTGGTACTTGTCAAATGCCTTGCGAACAGCAACCACCCCCACGTCACGGAGATGATAACGTAGGGGCTCAAAGACATTGCCTGAAGTGAGTTGATTGTTCTCCAAACAACTTGCAATGCTTATGTTGTGTTTCAAAGCCACGGGCAATTCTTTATGCCGCAGGATGTGCAGGCGAAATAAACATTCGGGAAAATGCTCCTGGGAAGAGAAAGTAGTCTGATATAGCTGCTGAGCCGAGAGAACAAAATGAACTCCTGTCGTAGAACCTGCAAAGAACTCAGAGTTGCCATCGCCCAAGACCAGTCGTCCAAGGTGTGCCACCACAGAGCCATTACCGGCTCTCTCTCCCTCATGCGGCGTATAGCCACCAGTGCGAGATGCTGCAAGAAGCTCCCTCAACTGTTCGATCTCTTTCTTCTGTGACACAATAGTCTCCTGGAGCCCCTCTTCTCGTGCCGAGAAAAGTTGCAGCTGGGCTCGAGCTGATTCCAGGTCTTGCCTGAGTTGTTGGATGAGTTCTTCGGTGGGTTCAATGTACCTATCACATGGTTAGGAGGAAGATCCAAGAGTCACAATCGGAGTGTATACCCTCGTGGTGTGGTTCTCCGTCTCAGTTGGACAGACACTGAGCATTCAGCACCGGCCCTCTCGCATTTCCCACACTTGAATGAGTGACCGAGTGAGTCGAGGTACACGCAAACAGAGGCAACGAGAAACAGACCTTCGGTCGGCGTCCATCACACTTTACTCTTTTCCTGAAAGTCCCGTCAGATCTCCCATAACACCATTGAATTCTTCTCTGTTGTGCTTACACGCGGCACCGATCGCTAGGTGAAGGAAGGTCAGTGTTGGTGTATGCAGAGGGATTCACCCACTTGCATGCAGAAGAACCCCGCTTACCAAACCTGGGCTGGCCGTCTTTCGGCCATTCTTTGCAGCAGATGTCACGAGGACGTTACAACCTGACTGCGATCGTCAAATCACCGACATTGGTCGAAGAGGTTTAGGATGGTGGGGATAACACGGAATAAGGGCACCGGGATAAACGGCTATTCCGACGTGGGGGGGTTTTATGGTGGACCCAGGCATCCATAGCTTCACGCCTGAGGCAGCACTGAGTGGCCTGGCCAAGATTGGGAATGATCGTCCAAGATTCTCTCGTCGATACAGATTGGTTGCATTTGTATCTCTCTTCAGGATTCTACCAAATCATATCTTTGACTTCGTTTACCACGCCAACCCCCATACCCTGTAATACATGCCCGTTCAATTTTACACATTTTCTTCGTGCCTGATCTCCCCCTTCTCATGCTCCAAGTCGTGCTCCAGTGCCAGATCAGGATTTGCCCTCGCATACCGGACGGTGGAAAAGACCGACGGACTGTTCCGAAAAATGAGGTCAATTTCTTCGAGCGATCTACCCATGGTCTGTGTTGATATGTCAGTGGTACACCCTAGCGAATACAGGGAAGAGTTGATTCACCTCGGGATAAAAGAAGTAGACAGAGATCGGGATGCAGAATCCAATACAGGTAAACACAATGTAGTACTGATACCCGATTGTGTTGATCGCTACCGGGGTAATCATCGTGACAGCGAAGTTCCTGAACGCATTGTTAGCATCAGCAGTACATCATATCAGCAATATATATACCACAGCCAATGGTTAGCGGTGGATATACTCGACATGGCTACTCTCAGCTTCGTGGGCGCAACCTCGGTGCAGTAAAGGAAATTGGCACCCAAGAAACCAATCGGGATGAAGAAGTTAAATAAGAAAATGAAGAAGACACTGGCGACTTGTGCGCCAAAGTTCGAATGTGGAAACGAGGTCGCGACGGCAAGCCCCATCATGCAAGTCGCCATTCCTGTGCCGCTCACCATGAGCACAAACCGTCGTCCAAACCGATCGATGGCAAAGAAGCCAGCAAAACAGGAGAGAAGCTTCCAGGTCAAAGTACCTCCGGATAGAATTCGAGATGTCTCAGAGTCCATGCGAAGACCCTCCTGGAAGATGACGGTTGAATAGACGGATATCAGGTTACCCCCAGACATTTGTTGATAGAATTGCAACAAGATACACAAGCAAAAGCGATAGAGAAGTCGGTCCTGTCCCATCTTGAGCATATCACCAAGCGATGCCGCGGTGCGGCCGGATTGTTCGAACGAGCGTTCGATTGCGGATAATTCATCAATTATGCTCGCGTCATCTTCTGGGAGCCCCTTCAGCGCGGCAAGGGTGCTTCGTGCTTCCTGCATGCGGCCTTGTTGAGACAGCCATCGTGGGGACTCTGGCATTGCCAAAATAGCAAGGCTTAAGAGAAGCGAAAAGAAGATGGGGATGGCAATGGGTACCCGCCAAGATGCTGACCCAGTTTTGACTTGGTAAAATCCTAAGTTAATCCAAGCCTGAAGAACATATCCAATTGAGATGAAAAGCCCATCGAGAACAACGTGCTTTCCGCGGTTCGAGGAGCTAGAGCATTCGCTCTGCCAGGTAGGCACTGTACCACTTAACATGCCCACGCCAGCACCTAAGATCACTCGACCGATGATAAGCTGAGCCAGTTGGAACGAAGATGCTTCGAGGACCTCCCCCACCACGGTGAGGATGGCCCCTGCAAGTATTACTATACGACGCCCAAACCTGTCGCTGGTATATGAACAGGAAAGACATCCAATCAGTGCTCCTAGTGTAAAGGTCGCCACCACAACGCCCTGTATCGTAGCATTTGCGCTCTTCTGGTCTCCTTCCGTGTGCACAGTGTCGATCCGAGGGAAGTGATTCGTGAAATCCGTTACCGAAACCAATCCACCCAGGTTAGATTGATTGTATCCGAATAGAATGAAAGCAGGACAAACAACCAAAATAAGCTGTGCTAAGGTAAGAGCGCTTCCACGAAGGCCCATGAATGACGGTGGTCCCATAGCTGAGGCAAAAAATTGACAGAGCCGAATAGGTCTGATCAGAAAGTCTGGGGAGGAAACTGCCTTCTTCAAAATCGATCCGATATTCATAACTCTTTATATTGTTTACTACATTTTGCCATAGACCTCGTGTCTGGGGTTGTGCAGATATCAGCTGATCCGGGGTACAGACTTTCTGGGGTCCGGAATTAAGCTCTAATCCGAAGGCGAATCGTGACTGTTCGTGGAATAAGGCCCTAACCCTTCTCGCCGTGACAACGCAGCGCTTTGGTTACATAGCTATACGCCTCAGTACATGATCATTTGAAGTCAGTGCTCAGGCTACCCGATATGACATCTTTACACGATGGTTTCTGCATGCCATATGGGAACATCGAACCCATGGGGATCCCCTTATTGTGTCGTTATGCCATTCTTCACACCTTGCTACTAGCGACATCTACATTGACACCATGCTCTTACGCGAGAGATTGATATAGATAAAATATCTTCGTTGTCTTTGACTACCTGTGGTTACATCGTCTTCAGTCCCGCTTTCCCCTCGGCAACTCTTTTCAAAACGTCATCAACCATCAGCTGGCCAGAGCCAAGATAATTTAATGGATTACACAACTGGGCCAGCTTGGCTTCATTCAAATGCTCTGATACCTCTGTATCCTCCTTTAGCACATCTAATAGGACTCGATCGTGCTCAATAGCTGACGTGCAAGCCTCATAGACCACGTCGTGTGCTCGTTGTCGGCCAACGAACGGCGCCAGCCCCATCATCACAGCCTCCCCAACAATCAGCCCCCTTGTGGAATGGAGGTTTTTCTCCATGGAGTCTTCTTTCACACACAGTCCTGATAAGGCGAATGTTGTTTGATGTAATGCGCCAACTGCGTATGTAAAGGACTCCGGGATTGCCACCCACTCCAAATGCCACGGCCCGGACGCACGTTCAAAGTCGACAACCATAGCATCCAACCCCAAGGATGCATTGGCTCGAAGAAGCTTGCTAGTTGCGAGAATGATCTCACTGGAAATGGGATTCCGCTTCTGTGGCATGGTTGAGGAGGCGCCGCGATGAGGGACGAAAGGCTCTGCCACCTCGTCTAGCTCATTGGACGACATGACAATGATGTCTAAAGCAATCTTGCCCAGTGTGCCGCCTATTAGCGCCAGAAAATTGAGAACCTCTGCAATATTGTCGCGAGCGACATGCCATGTGATCATCGGGTCTTCCAGCTCAAGCTCTTTGGCTAGCTGTGCTCGCACAAGAATCCCGATCCGGTCACTCCCTAGGGAAGCCAGAGTACCCGCTGCACCACCAAACTGTACTAGGAGACATCGGCGTTCGATTTCACAAAGCCGGTCTCGGTGCCTCAGGATACTGGAGAGATAGACGGCACACTTGTAGCCAAATGTGCAAGGTAGGGCATGTTGCAAGTGCGTGCGGCCGGCCATTGGACTAAAGACAGTGGAATCAGTACCACGCAATACCGCCGATTTGCGTTCGATGCTCAACTTACGTATCACGATATTTTTCAGCCATTACTTGCAAAATATCAATGAGTTTGTTCAGATCTCGTTTCACCAAATCCAAGCCTCTTTTGATCTGAAGCATGCTGGCATTGTCCATGACATCTTGCGTGGTGGCACCCCAATGGATATATTTCGCCAGGTCTTCTGGAGTGTTCTCCACCAACTGCATCACCAAAGGCAGAACAGGATATCCGACAATCTCGGTTTCTCGCGAGAGCCTGCCAAAGCTATTTTATTATTGTTAGTCAATAGTCGATGCTTCCACAATGATTACATATCACTGTCCACGTACTCAAGTTCGATATTACCAAGAACTGCGGTGATCGCATCACCGACGTCTGCTGGAATAGCATTGACTTTAGACTCTGCCTGTGCCAGGGCTGCTTCAGTTTGTACAAGGAACTTTGCATACGCTTCGTCTGTGAAGATTGCACGGACCTCTTCTGTGCCAAAGAGGTTCCGAAAGATTCGAGAGTCGAGAGCTGAGATAGACATCGCGGCCGTATTTGCAAAAAAGAGCAAAGAAAAGAAAATGCCGAGCTCAGTGGAAGGTGGAATCTGGTTCACAGGGACAGGCTTAAATCACATTCAAAGGGACTTGAGTCTATTAATGGAGGATCGACTTCGAGTTCCCTACATTTCGCTGAATTCCGAGAGGCCGGAATAGTGTCTTATCCCGAACCCTCCGTCCACCACCAAACAAACTAAGATGTCGACTATTACTCCACTTTTTACCTCTTTACAGAGTATCTTCCATTTTGTACGTTCTCATCCCTTACCTAATCTGTTCTCCCTCTACAATGGTGGCAATAAATCCTGTGCAAGTATTCAAGTATAAGGCTCATGCTAGGACAACTGCTGGCTCTATTTCCCTTCTTGCGCCTACTCAATAGATCGGCGTATAGCTTGCCAACTATAGTGACTGAATAATTCCCTGTCTTTATCGGAGCATCATTCTTCAAGATAAAATGAGATATGTAGTACTATCAACCAGAAACAGCCATAAGCGAGTAAAATAGGGATCCCCCTTCCCCCAGTCTAGCACAGTGTCCGTCTTGCTGCGATTAGGGTTATCTCACACTTGATTCAGTATGAACAATAATGAAAGATTCGATGTAAGCTAGAGCCTTCTTTTTGCAAGCGAAATGCGAGTATATTATAATAATCAAAATATACTAAACGTATATCTAAGAGAACATTGTATTATCACTAGCCATATTATGGTAAACGAACGACAGGTGAAAGACAATCAATGATTACATAGAAATGAGTGACAGGTTATGGAAATCCAATAAATAACAATTATATCAAACGTCCAAATTAGACCAAGACCGTCCCGTCGAAGTAATAAAAGGGAGATAGCGCATCCAGGAAACGATTTCACTTCTCGACTTTGGTATCACCATTTACCTAGTAAGAAGCCCGCTTACTCTTCGCAGTCCTCGGGAGGTGGGGCTTGGCATTCAGCGCATCCGGGAGTTCCACCACTAGTAGAAGATGAAGAGCTGCTGGAGGAAGAAGAGCTGGAGGAGCTGGAAGAGCCAGAAGAGGTATTGCCTCCCTTGTTGGTGCCCGTATTGCTGCCAATGGGGGGAGTGCCGCTAGTAGGAGGCATACCACCAGTGGGAGGGTTGCCACCAGCGGGAGGAGTGCCACCATTGGGAGGGGTACCACCGGTTGTAGGAGTACAGGAATCGTCGCCTTCTTCACAAGCTGTATTGGTGCCAGTGGGAGGAGTACCGCCAGTAGGGGGAATACCGCCAGTGGGAGGAGTGCCGCTACTCGGGGGAGTGCCGCCAGTAGGAGTGCAGGTATCGTCGTCTTCCTCACAAGATGTATTGCTGCCAGTGGGAGGAGTGCCACTAGTAGGAGGCATACCACCAGTGGGAGGGTTGCCTCCAGTAGGGGGAGTACCGCCGGAAGGAGGAGTACCACCGGTTGTAGGAGTACAGGAATCGTCGCCTTCTTCACAAGCTGTATTGGTGCCAGTGGGAGGAGTACCGCCAGTAGGAGGATTACCACCGGAAGGAGGAATACCTCCGGTAGGAGGAGTACTGCTTGTGGGAGGCATACCACCAGTTGGAGGAGTAACATCGGTAGGGGGAGTACCACCGGAAGGAGG